>JASPKZ010001464.1:0-84937 GCA_030220185.1 Diploptera punctata | reverse complement strand
TATATATATATATATATTAAAATACCGGTAACTATATTTAAATAATTTTTGAGTAAACAGCTAACTTTTATTCGTTAAATAGTCCTAACAAATACCACTCGTGATTTGGAAATCACATGTGGCATTACTTATGATAATGTATGATATACACTCTTGATGAAGATTGTGAAATAACTTCCAAACTTATTGCTAAGTTTATTATCAAGTAGTGAAACCTTGTAAATAATCGAAACGAAGTTTGACTCCGCGAATATCTCCAACTATTTCAAATGTTTATACTGTCTAAACTTTCCATTTGCTTGGTAGTTTTAACAAAGTAATTTACGTAATCTTCGTATTCAAGTTCCTAGTGAATATATTTAAAACTCTTTTTGCATATTGTTATATCTCTTCTCTTCCTACTCTTTCGGTTTTCCATTTTCTAATTCTCCTTTCTCTGTTTATTCTATTATAAATTAATGTTGGCTTTAGTTCATCGGTTAATTTTATTCTCCTATCTCATTCTTGGTTTACCAACTGGTGTTTTACTTCTGGATTTTTACAAGAAGCTTTCATGCCCCTCATTCATTCCGCATTCGTGCCACATGTACTGCCCATAGTAGTCTAAGATATTTAACTGATCTTATTATATCAGGTTTCCTACACAGATCTATTTGAGCGAAATAGATTACACAGGGGATAATTGGAAAGCAGTTCATGATGTGTGGATGTGTGGAGAGCTTATGTCCGCGTGGCTATGAACCTGTAGATTCAATAGTTCCAATAAGTTATTTATTATTTCATCGGCCTTGATGGTATAGGCAGGGATTACGATGGGATGGCACGGTTGGTAAAGAGACATCTACAATATTGTACGTGAATTCAGTTGTAATGGCGTCTTTTGTCCGTAGTAGCAGAATTTGAAACTAAATAAAAAAACAAACCCATCGCGCACCGGAGCACTGGATTTATCGGAAATATAACCATTTTTTCCCCTAATCTTTGGTATAACTTCTAGGGGTTGCATTTGGTCAAGAGAGCCGAGGATTCAAACTCGGCCAGTGTCGATGTATTTTTCACGATTGAAATATTGAAGAGACATGTCCTCCGGAATCGATTTTAATCTGTAGGTCCCTTGTTTGAAGCTATGTTTGCTCTTAATAATTCAAGCCCAAATTAGTGATTCTGAGCAAAATTTAATAACCCATTTCCAAACTATTAATATTTTATTTCCCTGCTAGCTGCCTCTTTGAGGCGATGAGCTAAACACCTATTACTCTCTGACATGTTTATGGAAATAAGCATAATTTAATTAGCTCGGTTTACAAACTTCAACAAGGAAACACTCCTACCGTATGTGGAAATCTGTGGAAATTTGCAACATATAGTATATGTTTATTTTAATTACATTTCTGATAGCAAAGGTCATTAGAATAGTAATTAAAATTTGAGTATGGTCAGTCGAGACTTTATTTTTCACAGATGCCTCTTCAGGTTGGTGTTTTATTTCGAGCCATTATATATATATTACAAGCCAGAAGATTTGTGGTTGGAGTCCCGGTGGGGTAAGGATTATAAACTGCCCCAGAGATTCTAGTGGGACTATGGCTCTGGCGTCGACTCAGTCTCTAACGGAAATGACTACCAGGCGTTTGTTCTGACGATCGAAAACTGACTAGGCTGACAGCACATGCAGATGAGCCTCGAACTCCTGCTACCCAAAGTGACTGCTGAGTGACTAGGCTGACAGCACATGCAGATGAGCCTCGAACTCCTGCTACCCAAAGTGACTGCTGAGTGACTAGGCTGACAGCACATGCAGATGAGCCTCGAACTCCTGCTACCCAAAGTGACTGCTGAGTGACTAGGCTGACAGCACATGCAGATGAGCCTCGAACTCCTGCTACCCAAAGTGACTGCTGAGTGACTAGGCTGACAGCACATGCAGATGAGCCTCGAACTCCTGCTACCCAAAGTGACTGCTGAGTGACTAGGCTGACAGCACATGCAGATGAGCCTCGAACTCCTGCTACCCAAAGTGACTGCTGAGTGACTAGGCTGACAGCACATGCAGATGAGCCTCGAACTCCTGCTACCCAAAGTGACTGCTGAGTGACTAGGCTGACAGCACATGCAGATGAGCCTCGAACTCCTGCTACCCAAAGTGACTGCTGAGTGACTAGGCTGACAGCACATGCAGATGAGCCTCGAACTCCTGCTACACCCAAAGTGACTGCTGAGTGACTAGGCTGACAGCACATGCAGATGAGCCTCGAACTCCTGCTACCCAAAGTGACTGCTGAGTGACTAGGCTGACAGCACATGCAGATGAGCCTCGAACTCCTGCTACCCAAAGTGACTGCTGAGTGACTAGGCTGACAGCACATGCAGATGAGCCTCGAACTCCTGCTACCCAAAGTGACTGCTGAGTGACTAGGCTGACAGCACATGCAGATGAGCCTCGAACTCCTGCTACCCAAAGTGACTGCTGAGTGACTAGGCTGACAGCACATGCAGATGAGCCTCGAACTCCTGCTACCCAAAGTGACTGCTGAGTGACTAGGCTGACAGCACATGCAGATGAGCCTCGAACTCCTGCTACCCAAAGTGACTGCTGAGTGACTAGGCTGACAGCACATGCAGATGAGCCTCGAACTCCTGCTACCCAAAGTGACTGCTGAGTGACTAGGCTGACAGCACATGCAGATGAGCCTCCAACTCCTGCTACCCAAAGTGACTGCTGAGTGACTAGGCTGACAGCACATGCAGATGAGCCTCGAACTCCTGCTACCCAAAGTGACTGCTGAGTGACTAGGCTGACAGCACATGCAGATGAGCCTCGAACTCCTGCTACCCAAAGTGACTGCTGAGTGACTAGGCTGACAGCACATGCAGATGAGCCTCGAACTCCTGCTACCCAAGTGACTGCTGAGTGACTAGGCTGACAGCACATGCAGATGAGCCTCGAACTCCTGCTACCCAAGTAGCTGAGTGACTAGCTGAGTGACTAGGCTGACAGCACATGCAGATGAGCCTCGAACTCCTGCTACCCAAAGTGACTGCTGAGGCAAGTATTGGGATCACTTTTTATATTAGATGAATTAAATTAGTAGGTACTCGGCGAACTTAATTTTAGCGTGTTTATATTCCCTTCCACCCTATGTCAGAGACTGTCAAACTATAACATCCTTCAAAAACAAACTAAAGAATTATTTAATAACAAACTAACTTATACACCTCACTGATAGTATTCTTTTAGCAATATTAATATATTTAATTATTTATGTAAATAATATTAAGAATAACAAATATTTTTATTTGTTTTGTTTTAAATATTGTATAATCGTAAAATTAGTTTTCTATATCTCATTATTTTCCTGTTTTTTATATACACTAGACAGGGACAATTTAATATGTCTTGCTTGTATACATTTTATTATTAGTTTTAGTCTTAATTTTAACTAATATTAACTGGTTGTATTATAGATCGTAATATGTGTATTAGATATTATCTTTTGATCAAATTTTTACTTAGTGTTTAATATTAGAGTTAATTAAGATTGTTATATTCTTATGTAATATATGTTTGTCCTGGTGAGTGGAAGAGAAGGCCACATGGCCTTAACTCCACCAGGCTAAATAAATAAAATCTTATTTAATTAAAAAAAAAATCTTATAATTTGGCTATTCTATTCGAAAAAAAACACTAACATAACTTTCATATTTACGTATTGTTAATATGGTGTATTTTTTGTTATTTCAACCTGAAGTTCTCATTCACTTTTCAGGTATTTTTCGCAAATATATATAATTGAAAATAAAAATGAGCATTTAAACCGGGATTTGAACCCGAGACCTCTAACATCTTAAGTTAGCGACATACCAACTAGTCTATTCAGGCATCCTAGCGCAAACAATAATTTTCTCTCCATATGTAATTATGTGTTATGAGTGGGAGTGAGATATCGGTCGTACTGCCACATCGTGGCTTCATAAATAGAATATTTGCATAAAAGCAGTAACAATTCTTCACTTTAATGTTATAATTGAATTTTGGCATTTAGAAATGAAGGCCAAATATGACATTAAAAGAAAAATAACTTTGATGTGAACCCGAGATCTATAACTTTTTACGTTTACGACATACAAATATATATAATATATTCTTCTTCTTGCAAGAATTAAACCCCTTTTGGTTCGTTCCGGATCCAATTACTATAGCTGCTGTGTCCATGATCTCTTTTTTCCTCTTCTCGGTTGATAGTTCAGACTTTTCCTAGGAAATCTGTTGGTATTCATTCTGCAGATATGTTCACACCACTTTATTCTATATTATTCTATTTTATCCGTCAAACTGAATATTTGTAGTTAGTTACGGATATCTTCACTTCGTATTTTATCCATTAAAGTATATTCTGCCAAAAAATCGTAAATAATTCATTTCTGCTGCATCTATTATTTTAATTGACCGTTTATTAGAGACCATATTTCTAAGCCATACTATATGTATTTTTTTTCTTCAGGTAATTATTCATATATTTTTTTGTGTAGTTTGTTATATCGAATGGAACCTCTCTCTAGACAACTGAGGAAAAACATAAAAAAAATAAATAAAGTCAACTTTTCGTCACCGGGGTTTACACTCGGTATCTTCTGAATAACGTTCCCACTTGAGAGAACTCGCGTTTCATTGCGTGGGCGAGTAAGCAGTAGGAATGCACTGTATGTTTGCAGAAATTAAATAGACGTTTAGTGTCCTGAGGTCTGCATTATATTGTCTGGTGAACACTGTCACATGTTCCCGCTCTTTATTGCTTTCTGTTCTTCTACTATCAACTGCTTGACGTAAGGCTAATAAATGTGACCATCGTTCCGAGAAACTTCCTTTTCATTGCCTCCATCTGTTCCCTATATTAATCAATACTACCCAAAAGATAAATACATTCTCAAATGCTGTAATGGTACACTTTTTGCAAATAAACAACACACAGTAAATACGTATATTTTGACTACTTAAATAATAATAATAATAATAATAATAATAATAATATAATAATAATAATAATAATGATAATAATAATATTTTATTATTATTATTATTATTAGTATTATTATTATTATTATTATATTATATAATATCCCCAACTCGTTTCCAACTTAAGGTCGGATCGAGGGATGAGAAGAAATCCCTTATATAGAGGTCTGTGAATGATAAGGATGCCGGTCGACCACGCCTCACGCACCAATAATAATTATTATTATATAATAATTTATTATTATATAATAAATGTATTATTATTATTTATATACAGATTTTCAATGTTTACACATATATATATACATACCTAAAGTTTTAATTTCCTTCTCCAATCGTTTCTATTCATGCACTCCATGTCCCCCATTCTTCTTCTTCTCATTTCAGTTCTTATTTCTTGCATCCAAGAGTTTCAAGATCTCCTTTATTATTTTTTTTTCGTCTTCCAGTTTGACACCATTCCATTATTTTTCTGGTTACCTTTCTTCTTACACATACATGCCTATACCAATTTAACTCCTTGTTCCATATATAATATACTATTGAATATTTAATATTAATTTTTAACATACTACTTTATTTCTTATTTTATTATAATTTTGTACATCTTGCTGTTCTTCTCAAGAATCCATTTCCTCAGACATTTTTTGTTCAAAGTTTTTGTCGAATTTCTATACTACAGCTCCATAAGTTACAGTATTTCTCACTATTCAATTATGTATTTTTTAATTTATATTCCTGGTTATATATCTGTTCCTTAGTACACCATTTAACATTGCTGTTATTGCTCTACCTTTATCAATTCTGTTCTTAATTTCACTTTCATCTCTATGATTTTACTTACTCTGTTCTGAATATCACTTTATTGTATATCATCTTTATTTATTTTGTTCATAATTTCACTTTCTTGTATATCCCCTTTATTTATTCTGTTCCTAATTTCACTCTCTAGTGTATCCTATTTTTTATTCTGTTCTTAATTTCACTTTTTTGTGAATTCTCTTTATTTATTCTGTTCTTAATTTCAATTTATTGTCTATTCCTTTTACTTATTCTGTTCTTAATTTCACTTTATTGTATATCCTCTTTATTTATACCGTTCTTAATTTCACTTTCTTGTTCTTACCCATTTATTATTCTATTCTTAATGTCACTTTGTTGTATATCCTCTTAATTTACACTGTTCTTCATTTTACATTTTTATATAATCTCTTCATTTATTCTCTTTTTAAATTCACTTCCTTGTATGCCCTCTTTATTTATTATGTTCTTAGTGTCAAATTCTTGTATATTCTCTTTATTTATTCTGGTCTTAATTTCACTTTCTTGTATATCCTCTTTATTTATTCTATTCTTAATTTCACTTTAATGTATATCCTGTTTATTTATTCTGTTCCTAATTTCACATTCTTGTATATCCTCTTTATTATTCTGTTCCTAATTTCACATTCTTGTAGGCCTGTATCCTCTTTATTTAATTTGTTCTTAATTTACTTTCTTGTATATCACCTTTACTTATTCTGTTCTTAAATTCACTTTCTTTTCTATTCCCCTTTACTTATTCTATTCTTAATGTCGCTTTCCTTGTCTATCCTCTTTATTTATTTTGCTCTTAATTTTACTTTCTTGTCAATCGCCTTTACTTACTCTGTGCTTAATTTCACTTTCTTGTATATCCTCTTTATTTATTCTGTTCTTAATTTCACTTTCTTGTATATCCTATTTATTTATTCTGTTCTTAATATCACTTTCTTTTATATCCTATTTATTTATTCTCTTCTTAATATCACTTTATTTTATATCCTATTTATTTATTCTGTCCTTAATATCACTTTCTTTTATATCCTCTTCACTTATTCTGTTCTTAATTGTCACTTTCTTGTATATCCATTTTATTTTTTCTGTTATTAATTTCACTTTCTTTTATATTCCCTTTACTTATTCTGTTCTTAATGTTACTCTCTTGTATATCCTCATTATTTATTCTGATTTTAATATCACTATATGTCTGCCCACTTTGTTTACTTAACCCCCAAATATTCAATTGTTTACATCGCCTAATATAGCCCTTCTGATCGTCTAATAATTAAACTAAACTTCCAGCTTCATGTCCACATAATTTTGTTTTCTAAATTTATTTTCAAACCCCAGTTATCATATTCGTCCAAAATGTTTCGGAACATAAACTCCATGTCTTCATATTATTGTGCAATTAAATATCTGGTCATCCGCAAATAACAGTGTATATATTTTACCTGTTGATACATCTCCAAATGGTAATCCCATTCCTGAACATGTTCTCCAATTTGGTAGTGAGTTTTGTATAAATATCTTAAATAATGTTAGTGATATGCTACATCTTAAAAAAAATAGCAATAATAATACTTATTGAAATATCTATTTTAAAAAACAAAAACACTTATTTGAGAGCTTGCCAATATTTTAACCAATTCCAAAGTAATGTATCTTCATCTATCTATTTACTGGGAATAATATATATTTATTACCCAGAAAAGTTATGTAATAGATTCAACCTGGGAAAGGAAAGATAGGTCTATCTATATTTAAATAACGGATGATATAAAAAAGGTATTAGGGAGATAGGTCTGGAAGAATTGGAATGCGAAGATAGAGAAGAATGGACAAAAAAAGCTTTGGGCACGAGAAGATGTTTTATTATATTGCAAACTTGTTTATAAATAAGTAAACAAATATATATATATATATATATATATTGTGTTGTGGTGTGTGTGTGTGTGTAAAGTCTGGGATGTGTTGGGTGAGGGAAAAGGGATACAAATATTAAGAATATATTATGGTGCAGTATCAGGGGTAGTTACGTGGGAAAAGAAATCAAAGGAAACACTTGCAGATTGTCTGTAGAATCGTTCACAAAGTTTACATAGATACTTAAAGCAGTTTTGGAGGAAATTATATATATATATATATATATATACAAAACACGTTTAAGGCCCAAAGCCTGTAAATCATTCTGGATCCGCTTTTGTTTTCTAGGACTTCCCAAATATATATATATATATATATATATATATATATATATGTATATATAAGGTGTATAAAAAGGATGGCGCAAACTTACACGATAATAGAAGCAACAATGTCCCAGTAAACATGGGTCCGCAAACGAGCCGTTTGGGAGATAATTACGAATGTATAGTTACAAGCCGCCACTGACTTCATTGTAAACATCGTCCTAGTTAGTACAAATTAATTTGAATTTAGATTTTACTGTCAATTTTTCATCTCATTTAGTTCACATTTCATTTCACTTATGGGTTACCTGTTAAAGGAGGTGTTCGAATTGTCTTCCTTGCAACTGGATGCAATACTGTGCTCGTCTCTGCAATGAATGTCGAATTATTTCGAAAACCCCTGAATCATTCCTGAATTCCTGACAAGCATGTACAACTCTCTGGTCCAGTTCTTCGGCCGTGTTAACGGATGTGCTGTACACTTCGCTTTTGAGGTGACCCCAGATACAAAAATCCAAAGGATTTAGATCAGGTGATCTTGGAGACTAAGGTACAGATCTGCCTCGACCTATCCATCTTTGGCCGTATCTGCGCGTTAAGGTACGTACACATATGCGCGCGACGAACACGCGCGGCGCGCGCGCCGTTCGTGTTATGATCGTCGAAATTATTAATTTCAACGAACCTCCTGCTATCCATAAGAAACCCACAAACCTTCAGTAGACATTTTGCAGAGACAAAGGCCTATACTACACTTGGTCATTCCATGTGTCCTTATTCAATTATGTACTTCTATTAAACTTATTTATTTTCTTCTGGATGGGATAGTGATGAATGTTTACCTGTGTACCATAATACATTATCAAATAATTTCAAAATTACAATCACTTCTGAAACGTTTTTAACCAATTATTGAAATTTTATTTTAAAAAAAATGAAAAATATGAAGGAATATTAAATGTTTACTAAAACATGAACATTTGGCCAAAATATTATGAAATATGGAAAAAATATGTTGGTCTTATTTGATTCTATAAATTATGAAATGTAAATATGCTCTATGGAGCAACAAAAAAATTTATAGAACGCAAAAATAGCATTATAATATATTATTTTTAATATCAACATAAGTACAGTTTACAAATGTAACACATTACAAAATTATGTATAGTACCAGTATTATTTTATTCTTTGGCATATTTCTCATTTGAGTGAATATTTCTAAGTAGATTGCTGTCGTTTTTTAAATGGTCATGATTTTTTTTCACAAGAATTTGTTAAATTATATGTCACACATAAAATAACTTTTAAAGTCCTAACACTCAATTGAGATTGTTTTTTTCGACCACACTTTATTTACCAAACAATGGTGGTTGAATCAACAATGTAAACTTTGATAAGCAGTTCTCAACAATGAATTGTTATTGTTAAAGTTTGACATTATAAAATTACCAAGAATAATATAAAACTCATATCCTGGCGAAATAGCTACATGGGCGCCAAAAACCGTATATTCCCTTTCCGTTCTCCCGTCGTTCCCTAACTTGTCGTGCATTCTTTCCCAAAAATCGGGACTTTTTTTTAAAATGCCGCGGGATGCGGGACAAATTGTTAAAAATCGGGACTGTCCCGCCAAAATCGGAACGTCCGGTCATCTTACACAATACGCTTATTACTGGTATGTGTTTATATATTCTATTGCTTTGTGATACTTCATACATAACATTATGGAATGAACGTGTTTAGTACACAGGAAAGGAAAAAAAAACACATAACATTGAAATAAAGAAAACAGGCATTTTGTAACAATATTGTGAAATCAATTTTTTTTTATTCCTTAGAGTAAAAAAATATCGATACACATAAACGTGCAAATTGATCTGACGATCTTCACCATTTATTGTAGCGCTAAACCAACAATACTAAGTTATGTGTCAACAATATAACAATATTTTGCTTTTCTCTCGCCGGTAGGAAGAAAGTAAAGTAATCATCTTCTTCCTGCATGTATCCGGAGATATATCCATTTTATCTCCTATTTCCCTCCAGGCATCTCCTTTTAATTATTTTTTAAAATGATCCTTATGTTGAGGATCCCAAAATAATTGTTTGTTTCTATAAAGATCAATAAGTTTTAACATTATAATTACAAAGAAATAAACGTTATCTCAGTCAAAACAAATTTATTGTGTCGACGTTTCAATCTCCTTATGAGAGATCATTTTCAAGACACGGTTGTATATAAATTTACATGTCTTGAAAATGATCTCACATAAGGAGATTGAAACGTCGACACAATAAATGTATGTTTTGACTGAGATAACGTTTATTTCTTTGTAATTATAATATTAATTACTTTCAGTGAAAAATAATTTTTAAAAAAGTATAATAAGTTTTAACATGTTTCCCTCTGACCACTCCATACTCAAATAATAATAAGGTGCGCGCCGAAAACAACAAACCTCTCAAGTACCCGTCCAAATCTAAACAGCGAACCATCAAAGTGTTCGTGGAAAAAAACGAAAATGAGTGGATCGTGGTGCGCTGCATGTGCGCGGAGCGCGCGCGCACTTTTTTTTTTTTTTTTTTTTTTTAATTTGAACAAGTTTTACAACCTGCGTTTTACCTGTGGGTATATCGCAGGATATTTAGTTTACACTTTATATGGTTTAACAATTAATGGATTACAATTAATATGGATTATTTCAGTGCCTGGAATATTTCATTTATGTATTTGATTGTTTGTGGCATTTTAATAACTTTTCTTAGCACTATATTTGGGTCCTTGATGTGCGCTGGTCTGTTCTTTTCTTGTAGCTTGCAGTGAAGTAAAAGATGCATAGCTGTTTGGTCGTCTTCTGAGCATGGGCACTTCGGTGAGGCTGCTTTTCCAATCCTGTGTAGGTATTGTTGGAATTTTCCATGGTTTGTGAGGCATTGTGTAAGTACGAAAGTTGGATTTAGGACGGTTTCTTGCCTGGCATGGATGTTTGGGAAGAAGAGTTTTGTTTGGTGGCGTTTGTGTGATGATGTGTACAGCGCGTTCCAGATGTCTGTGTAGTATTGAAGGAGCTTTTGTTTACAAAATGAAATAGGTAGTCTGTCATATACTAGAGTTCTTTGAAACGTTGAGTCTATTTTTGCTAGGAAATCTGCCCTTTCGTTTCCGTAGTGTCCAGTGTGGCCTCGGATCCAATAGAAGTTTACTTGATTGTTACTCTGTATGTATTGAAGATCTGCCCTGATTTGACTTACAATGGGATTGGCTGATTTGCTTTTTTTGATTGCTTTAAGTGCTGCTTGTGAGTCAACGTTTATGGCGTATTTAGTTTTAGGTTTTTGTATATTTTTTATCCATTTTAGTGCCATCTGAATTCCGAGCAGCTCGGCTTGAAATACTGAGCATTCGGGGTGGAGTTTTGCTGATTTTGAGAAAACTTCTTTTCATCCTGTATAGACTACTAGGCCTGCTCCGACATTTCCTTCTGTTTTTGACCCATCAGTGTAGAGGGTGTAATCTCCATCTCCACCAGAGCCTGTGAGTTCTACTTTGATGTATAGGGTTTTCAGTCCCTCTTCACTTTTTGGAATTTCTGCTTTCGATAACTCGGGTAGGATTGCTGTAGTCTTCTTGTTATGATTTAGTGCCCAGATGTAATTTCTTAGTCTGAGTTCCAGTTCTATTGGGAGAGCATTTGCTATGACTGTGAGTGCCTCTGTAGAGACCGAACGATATGATTTTGTCATGAATATCAGGATTTGTCTTTGTATTCTAGTTAGTTTGTCCATTTGTGATTTGTAGCGAATTTGTTGGTACCAGACGCTACAGGCATAAGTTATGGTTGGTAGTAGGCAGTATTTGTATATTGTAATTAGGTGGTTGAATGATAGCCCCCAGGATGATCTTGAGCAGCGAATTAGTTTCTGCAAAGTGGACTGTGTTTTATGATGTAGGTTCTGAATATGTTGACTCCATGTGAGGTTGCTATCCAAAGTCACTCCCAAATAATTAATTTGTTTGACGACAGGTATATTGCTCTCTTGTATTGTTTGGTGTGTTCGATATTTTTGTAGTTGGCGACAAAACATTGGCATTATACTACATTTCTGTTTTGCTAATTCCAGTTTGTTTTCTTTACACCATCCTTCAATTCTGGAAAGAGCATTTGAAATAATATTCGGTATATCGTTATGGAGTGACCCCTTGACCAGCATCATTACATCATCTGCATATAGGACTACCTCTAGGTGTTCTTGTAGCTGTGATAAATTTTCAATCAGATCGTCAGCTATGAGATTCCATAATATTGGTCCGAAAACCGATCCCTGTGGGCAGCCTTTGGAGATGTACGCAGCCTTCTTGCAATTAGATAGTGTTAGGTTTGCGCTCCGGTCTTTCAGGAAATCTGTGATTACTTCATAGATGTTGCTGGGGCAATTGTACTTCCTTAGAATCGTAAGTATTTTTGGATGCCAGGCGTTGTCAAAAGCACCCTTAAAGTCGAGGGCTACTAAACAGCATCTTATCTTCTTGGCTTTGTATTCATTAATGGTATCTGTAATCTTCCGTATGCGTCGATTGTGGATGTTCCTGCCTTGAAGCCATATTGCTGACTTTTGGTGTTTCCAGATGTAACCAGATATGTTGAGAGTCTGTCGGCTACTAATTTCTCGTAACATTTTCCAGGAACAGACAAAAGACTGATTCCTCTGTATCCGTTTACACTTGTGAGTTTGCTCTTGTCATTTTTTGGGATTGCTATAACTGTTTGCTTTCTTCCATTTTTCGGGGAAACAGCCTAGTTGGAGGCATTTGCTGAATAATCTCTGCCAGAAGTGTGGCAGAATGCGATGGATGTGCTGGACGATGGTTTCATCTAGACCGTCGGGACCTGGCGCTTTTTTGGGCGGCAGGTTTTCAATTATCATCGTTACTTCTGTCTCGCTGAATTCTATATCTACCGCAGAGAGGATGTCCATTTATTTTTCAGCAGGTCTCTCGTGGCTTTCTGGTTTGGCGTGTCTTCGTTAATCTGGTCCTTAGGGAAGAACTTTTCGAGTAAGGCCTCTGCTGTGTCCTCTGCGGAAGTAGTTTGTGTTCCATTTTCACGCGTGAGTGTGCTCGGTATGGTTTGTTTCATAAAGTTGTTTTTACATATTCTGTGCAGTTTCCAGAGTTTGGTGGAATTTACGTTCTGACAGAAAGCTTTCCACGATTCCCGTCCAAATCTGACGAACATGGTGCGCGCGCGCCGCCCGCGGCGCGCAAGTGTGTACGTACCTTTAGATACCGTCTCACAGCAGCAGCAAAATGTGGCGGAGCTCCATCATGCATGTACCACAAACTCCGACGTTGCTGGAGGGGAACATCCTCAAGCAATCCTGGAAGATGACGCCGCAGAAACCTAAGGTACCTCCGTCCATTAAGTTTTCGTTGAAGAATATGTGGCCCAATAAGATGATCACCTAGTACCCCTACCCACACATTCAGTGAGAAACGGTGCTGATGTGGTGACTCAGGAACAGCATGCGGGTTTATTTCACATCAAAAATGTGTATTATGATAACTAAAAACACCATCGCGTGTGAATCCTGCTTCGTCTGTAAATTAAAAGTTACATGCGAAACTAGGGTAGACTACAGTCTGTTGTTGCATCCACTGACAAAACATCACTCTAGAAACAAAGTCCGCATCATTGAGACATTGAACTCGTTGGAGGTGGTAAGGGTACAGTCAATTGCGTTGTAAAAGTCCGCATCATTGAGACATTGAACTCGTTGGAGGTGGTAAGGGTACAGTCAATTGCGTTGTAAAATTCTCCATACACTACTGTGGCTTAGTACAGGCACTTGTGTTGCAATTCTTCTCGTCGAGGTTCCTGGAGAAAGATGTACTGCTTCCAACACCATATCCTCAACCTCAGGCGTAATGCGAGCAGGCCCACCTACTGCTCTGCCAGGTGCAAAACCCCCATTTTCTCTCAGGCGCTGATGGACCCTTGTAAATGTACAACTTTCGGGATGTCTTCGATCAGGATAGGTTTCTTGGTACAAGCGTGTAGCCTCCCGTACATTGCCATTAGCCCTACCGTACATGAAATGCATATCCGCATACTCTTTGTTGCTATAAGGTTCCATTGTAACTACAACACAGCACAAGTGGCACTCCTCAGACGAGACTGATACCTTTTGAAACTGTGTACTGTATCCGTCCTGTACGTTCTGCGTGTATGGTTTGATTACAAACTCCACCTCTCGGCAATGCTCAGTTTTGTAAACAAAGAACATAGGACGGCTTCAAGTGCGCAAGAGTAAACCGTACAATGTTACAAACAATGACGTAAGTGGCGGCTTGATACTATATATTCGTAATTATCTCGCAAACGGCTCGTTTGCGGACCCATATTTGCTGGGACATTGTTGCTTCTATTATCGTGTACTTTCAACGATGTAAGTTTGCGCCATCCTTTTTGATACAGCCTGTATATATATATATATATATATATGAGCTAATACCCACCATGTGCTGCTACGCCTAAATACATGAGAATGAATGTGCTTTTACGTTTTGTTGAATAAATAAAGGGAAAAATAATTATAAATTTATACTTTTTATATACTCCGTGCTGATTACCCGGCGTTGCTCGGGAATCTACTTACCCCAATCTTCTTGAGATAAATGAGCTGAAATACGAAAATTGGTGTGTATTATGTTTAGTTAAATGAGTAAATGGAACAATTTATATCGTAATTATTTTTAGATACCCCGTGCTGTTTATCCGGCGTGGTTCGGGAATCTACATATCCCGATCTTCTTGGCATAAATGAGCTGAAAGACAAATTAATACACTTCTCATGATTAGTTGAAAAAGTAAAATGAAAAACAATTATAAAAATATATCGTAATTATTTTAAGATTCCCCGTGCTGATTACCCGGTGTTGTCCGGGAATTTACTTATCTTGATCTTCTTGGCATAAATGAACTAAAAGACAAAATTCGTTATTGTGAATTATCCGTAAAAGAATACCAGCCATGTGCTTGCTATGCTTGCACAGGAATCTATGTACTTGTCTCGATCTTCTTGGCATCAATGAAAGACAAAATGGTTATTGTGAGTTATCCGTAAGAGATAAACATATGCTGTCGCGGCCTTTTTTATAGAGCTTTTTTGAGATATCCAATTCTGTGTGGGGACTACATTAATTTTGTGTATCTATTATGGTTTAGGCAGCGTAAGAAATTGAAGCGAGCAAAGAGCTACTTTTTTCACGTTTTCCTCTACAAAGGGCGATTTAAGGGTGTAGGAGTTGAGTATCACAACTATCTTAAACCTATGTTCATCCCGGGAATCTCCTGAACATTTTACAAAAGCCCTAACCCAGTCGGTTCAACGGTATGACCGCGCATGAAGTATTTTATTAATTTAATTAGTTTTATTATTATCTTAATTTTATAATTATTTTAACAAGCAAATAAACAAACTTTCATTATATATATATATATATATATATACATTTTTGGACAACCGTCACTTGGTCTAAGTTAGGGCATGGACATTTTTCAAATTACCGACGATTGCGAAATGCGAGTGCGTCCAATGTGCGGGAACTGAGAAGACGAAATACATATCCTACGAAATTTTATCTATTTGGAATATTGTAGAAGTCGGTTATTGCTGGAAAAGTTTATAAATTAAAATCCTGGTAGCTTTACAAGTAATAATGAATGCTGAAAATTAGTTAAATTGAAGCAGATTTTTGGAATAGATGCGGGGGAAAAAATCTACACACCATGTAACAAAAAAAAAGATAAGTCATCTGTCCCAAAATGTTTGATACATTTTGCCACTTTAGGTCGTGGAACCATCTCTTGGAACTACTCTAATACCCTTCCAGGTATGCTCTCCACCAGTTCGTGCAGGACATCCATCTGAATATATCGCCATTCGTAGTGCAAAATGTGACTCAGTTAGACAAAGGAATTTGGAGGCAACTTTCAAGACCTCACTCGGGATTAAATTTCTTCCCAAAGGTGGGATTGAGATCAGAACTCTGCGTGGGTCAATATTAGTGAACATTATTGTTTGTATACTACTGAAACATGGTACCTAGCTTTGTCGCGCTGAAATTATCAAGGTTTCATGCAATGAAAACGCGCTATTGATGGAAGCATTTCACAAATCAAAATTGTACAGTATATTTATTGAAATACCTACGAACAATAATTACAAATAGGAATGAGGTGCACAAAGCAATTAAACATAAGCTGAATTCTGGAAATGTTTGCGATTGTGTATTACAGGGACTCTTTTCGTTCCATTTCCTTTAAAAATTTTACATTGAAAGTATATAAAACGTTTATTCTCCCAGTTATATTACGGATGCGAATTATGGACTCTTATCTTAAAGGCGGAAAGGAGTTAACGAGTATTTGAGAATAAAGTTCTTAGGACAATTTGGAGCAGAGAGGGACGAACAGACAGGTGAATGGAGAAGATCACATTAAAATCAGCTACATTGTTTTCATAGGAAACCTGATATAATAGGATCAATTAATTCTCGTAGACTGCGATGGGCAGGACGGTGATACGGATGGGGAATAAAATACGTGAATGGAAGCTTCTTGTAGGAGAACCAATGAGAAAATGCCTAGTTGATATACTAGGAATGAGGTTAGATTTGAGGGTAGTGCATTATATAGGGAGTGATTGGAAAACATTAGCTCAGGATAGGATGAGTGGAGAGCTTATGTCCGCGCGGCCATGAACCTATGGGTTCGATGATGCCAATGTGCTAGAGTTATATCTGTGCACTCTATCTGCCACGAACACATCTAATGCACCAGACCTTAGTATAAGAAGAACCCAACACTATCACTCCACCATACCGAATTTCCTGTTAGGCAGGGTGCATTTTGGTAGAAGCCGTTCATCGAGTAGTCGTCACTTCAATCAGATACAAATATTAAAAAATATTATATCAAATTATACATAGTGACAGGACTCTACAGATAGTGCTCAAGTATGTAGTTCCGATCATCCGAACACACCTGAGTCTTTGAGCTGTACTCTTCTCATGATATGCGGCTTATGCTGCTGTTCCAGAATATCCGATGTTTCAATGAAAACAGACACTCCTGTTGCTATTTCAAAGCTCCGTTTCATGGTAGACATTGGTTTCCCTTATATATAACTGTAGGCTTTCACGGCCGGCGTCTTGATCCCTATTAGGTTCGTCTTCCGGGCATATAGGCCGTGGTCCAGTCGTTCTTCTACTCGACGTTTCGTCTACTGCTGCGGTAGACATCATCAGGAGATACTGCGTGCTCTCTGTGAACTCCTGATGATGTCTACCGCAGCAGTACACGAAACATCGAGTAGAAGAACGACTGGACCACGGCCTATATGCCCGGAAGACGAACCTAATAGGGATTGGTTTCCCTTGTTATGTATAATTTCACGTTATACAGCTACGTAATCTCTGTTGGACTTCTGGTGATTGGAAAAATATGACTGGTCTTTTGAGTCAACATTTGAACTTTCCTTACTACTAGTTTCCAGAACAAAAATTAGCTTACGTTTTGAAAATCGTAGTGCCTACAGATAATGTTGGTAGAGATATGGAATTCTGTGCATCCTATTGTCACAGTGAATGACAAAAGTCTTCTATAGTCTGTGAGGGGATTCTATGGGATCATATGCATAGAATGGTACAATAACTGTTTGGTTTAGATAATATTGTACTTGAAGAAAATAATGACCCTACTCACATTGCTGGTTGTGTTAGAAGACTGGATTGAGGTACAGTAGGAGAAGTTACAAATCTGCTATGCCCAGTTCAATCACCGGATATGAATATTATTGATATGATGCGGTGTGAATTGGAAATTGGAACAAGAACACGATTCCCATATCTTTCCTCTCTCGAAGATATAGAAGACATTTTCCATGAACAATAGTGGAAGGTTCATCAACAATCCCTACAATACAAAGGCAAAGGGGGGGGATTCAAAGACGACGATTGACAAGATGGATGGATCAAATCTCGAAGTATTTCTGGGGCGAACAGGCAGAAGTACTAACCCAGAAGAAGAAGAAGAATACAACATGAAATTATAATGTGTTGATAATCTGTGTGCTTTAATCCAAGATGAATTGCAGGTGTTTAAAAGATTATTTAATGGTGATTTGAAAGGTTTTTCTATTAGTTTGTCTATCTCTGTATAAGTATGTGAACTAATTTGCGGTTGTCTTCTAGAATAATCCATGCATTAAAAAAGTAATACAGTTACAGTTTTATAAAAAAATATAACTGACAGAAGAGCAATTTCTTTACGGTTTTTTTTTCGGTTTTACACAGCTGATGAAGAATTATTATTCTCTCACCTAAAGTTTTTGGAGAAAAATAATTCACTAACATATTACTTAAAATTAACATATAATTTATAATATTTCTATTAGTACTCTTCAATCTTAAATTAACTGGATGCTAAACATGTAGTGGAAAAATATTCGATCCACGTGAACGACTAGGGAATGAGTCTGGTCTGCGAGCAGAGTGCGACTGCCCGAATTGTTTCAACAGAAACAGAAATACGTATATGGGTGCGCGCGCAGTGGATATATAACTAGACACTTTCATTCTTTATGACTAACTAACTCACTGGTACTATCAAACCCGTAGGTTCATGACCGCACGGACATAAGCTCTCCATACATCCCAATCCTCAGCTAAAGTTTTCAAATCATCCCTTATAATCTACTTCCCTCAATTCTTGGTTAATATTACTCTCCTATCTCATTTGTTGTCTCACCTGGGCGTTTTTATTCTGGAAGGAGCTTCATGTCACTCTTTCGTATCACCCTGAAGTACTCCCCGCCCGAAGAATCGAATGGGGGACTATTTTATCTCTGGAAAATTTTCATCCCAGTGGAAGCCATGTCCGCGTTTCTTGGCGATTGTGTTTTTAGATTAAATATTGTCACTCTATCGAACGAGATACTTTTTTGTCTAGTTTATCGCCTACGATCTGTCCGGCATTGGTAAACCCTTTGGGCAACAATGCTACCGCCGGCGTAGCTCTCGGGGTCATTTAAGCACGCAAGCCACTCCATCACGACAAGGTAAGATTCCATGGAGAGTTTCAATTGTTCATAATTTTTAATATTTATTTCTTCTTCTTTGGCTTTCCCCCACTTATAGGTTTGCGTCTTCAGTTTCCATTTATCTCTAGCATTCCAATCTCTCTCTTCCAAATTCCTATCATCTATTATGGTTCTGACGTAGGTTTTCCATTTCCATCTTGGTCTGCGACGTTTATTTCTTCCAGGGGTGACCACTGGTATATATTTTTTGGTCATCTTTCATTTTACATTTTTTGTACTTGGCCATAATATTTAAGCGTTTGATTTATAATCCTCTTAACAACAGATGTGGTGACATTCATTTCTCTCCAAAGGAATTCATTTCTTATTTTATCCTGTCTTGTTTTGGAGGTTTCTTCTAAAATAATCAAATTCAACTGTTCTAATTTTATTCTTTTGTAATTCCGTCAAAGACCAAGTTTCACTTCCATATGACAAAATATTCTGTATTATGCTCTTATAAATTTTCATTTTAGTTTCCTTTGAATATTTTTGTTCCACATTATTCCATGTAATGTCTTAGTTGCATTTTTTCCCATTGCAAATTTAGTCTGTACATCTCTCTCACAGGTACCTAAACTTGTAATTATTGACCCAAGATATTTAAAAAATTCACATTTTTTTTATTTTCCGTATTTCAAGTATAAGGTTATCCATATCCTTTCCCAAACACATATATTCTGTTTTATGTAAATTTATATTCAGTCCCCATTTTTTATATCCTTCCATTAGTTTATTTATCATATATTTCATATCATCTTCATCCCCTGCAGAAATTATTTTTGAATTGATATTAGAGTACCAATTTGTTAGGTATTGACCAAGGCTAGGATTTTTATGTCATAAAAATCACCGAGATATGTAAAATATATATATACAGTTATGACCTACAATTTACACAAAATGCACAGTAACATATAAAAACCTAATATTACTATAATTATGTAATAATTTCAGTTCTAAAATCAATTAGTGAATCAGTTTATTACAATTAACTATTTTTAAGAATACAATGCAAATGAGAAGCAAACTAATGTATGGAATTTTATATTGAAGCTTGCTTTTTTATTTATTAAAATTATCAGTGCCTACCTGCTTGTCGCGAAAGAAATACATACATATTTGCGCAGGTAAATAAGTAACGGAAAATACCATACTGTGAATTGAAACTAAACAGGAGAGGAAAATATTTTTTACAAGAAAAAATTATGAGAAATTTAACAATTCAAATAAACACGGAATAAAGAAATTTAACGATAAACGGTCTTTAAATAAGTGAAAACATGAAGAATAAGACTAATAAATTGCTATAATATTCTCTCTCATAAATATGTGACAAAGTATACAAAAATATGACTTAACAAAATAATTTAATTCGATTAGTTTTTTGTATTAAATCATTTATGTATATTTAAGAAACATGTTACTCTTTACCAAAAAAATAAATTGCCACTGATGGGAAGGCAAAGAAGATGAGAAACTTATGGAGAATATTTTCATGTTTATCTACATTCTTTACTTGTGATGTTAAATCGTGCGCAAAGATCAGAGAGAAAGAACCACTTTCATCCTCTCAAGAATTAACATACTCTACAAAGTTTTGTACCACAGATTTAAATAGCAAAGTGTTGGAATGCTCGAGCAGTGCTTTGTACGAAGAGGTAGTAGAATAAAAAAAAAGTATTGGAAATAACAAAGAAAGGAGTGAGACTCTTTGTTTAATCCTAAAAATCCTTTCGTCTGTTGTAACAGAGACTTGGTATCTGAAGTTGGCACAACTGACAAGTTCTCTCACATGGCTCTCATTTCATGTTCTTGAGAAAAGAGGGTGCATCAAACGCCTACATACAAACAGAGAGCAGCATAAATCAGTAAATATTCTTGTTGTATTTACGCTCATATTAAAAGCTCGGTTTTATGATATCATAACAATATAAGTTTACAGAGTGGGTGTAATATCAGTTTTAAGCAAGAATTCCTTAACGCAAATATATGTAGGGGAAATACCTAACACACTTTGCTTCGAAATGTATGGTTTCTCAGAAAAAAAATCTACACACATTTATTGCTGCATTACTTTAAAATGATGGTGAGTATTGACCTGGCGTTTACACAATACATATGGGACGTGATATTCAAAACCTATTAAAAGTAAAAAACAGAATTTGATTTGTCATAGTGTACATTGAACACTTACCGGCGGCGAAGACAGCTAAAAGCGCAAAGGTGGCGTAGAGCGCTTCAATTGCGCGAAACATCACAAACATAATTTGTTACAGGTCACAGGGGCCCCACACCACACGGGCCCTTCTGTACACACCCGCATCCTGCAACACAAGTCAGTGCTTCAAGTAAATAACTCTACAAATTGTAATTTTTAAAAAACATGTCCACTTGTTCTGTGCACCCAACCGATCAGGCAGAGTGGCGAGTTGGAGAACTACGAGACCTTATGCTACTATACACAGTATATTGTTTGGATATCAGGGCCCTCTTTCTTCTCATAAGTGTCCTAAGTAATCCCGCTACATTATTATTATTATTTTTTTATTAAGAGCCCCACCACCATCCCCCTGGGTTTTCTCGGGCTTAATGCCCGTATCCCCAGGTCTGCTCTTGTCCCTAATTACTCTCTACTGTTTTTATTATGTTCATTTTCTGGATACAAGTTTCGGGTGTTTGTTCTAATACTACTTATATATAGTTACATTTACATATTAATCCTTAACCTAAGTCTTAAGTCTTAAATCTACCACCTAATCTAGTAATATTTACATGGTGTTGTGTTAAAACTAATACTTAATTTACTAACTTACAACTAACTTATTGCTAGATTACATCTAATCCCTTCTTCTTTGTCTGCGGATGTCCTCCTCTTGGCGTTGAGTAAGGACCCATCCGACGAACTTTCTCACTGCTTGATATGGCTGTTTTTCTGTCCAAAAAACCGTGGAGGAGGCGGCCAGTTCATATCATCGTTTAGTGCAGCCTCACGTAAGTCCCTTCGTCTGGCCCCATATTTGATGCATTCGTACAGGACATGTACAGTGTCCAGCTCTGTTCCGAAGTAATCGCAATGAGGCTACAAGTCATACGAGACCATTGTAGTAGTAGGATGTTAAGGCTCCACCTTTTTTTCAGATAATCGGCACTTGATGTCAGCAGGGTTATTAGTCATGCATGACGGCCGCCTTAACCCCCGGAAAAAGCGTATGATACTCATTTCCGTTAGAGGCTGAGTCGACCCCATGACTAGGTGCCCATAGAAGGTTTTACGGTCAGATTAAAATCCTGACCCCCACTGGAACTCGAACCCTCGACCTCTTGGTGCATAGCGTACTGTCTTAACCAACTACGCTACGGCGATCCCAGTCTGACTGTTCAACACATAGACCGAAAATCATGCCTCTTCCTGTTGATAATCGTGCCTCTTCCTGTTCGTAATGAGAGATATCTCCGCAAATTATCTTCTTTGACAAGGGTACCGATTCAACAATGTACGATCGATATGGTACAGCAAGAAATGCCAAAAGTAAACAACTTAAAACATAACCAAAATAAAAAGGGTTAGTTCAGTTCTTCTAAAAAATCATTAAATGTTGTATAATGAATCTGCATTATTGTTAATAGTTACATCTCATAGAATCATCTGTTAGTGATATTTGTCAAGCCGAAAGAAATTTAACAGTAAAGATGTGCTATTTACAAATATACAGCCGGATTACAAATCGCCCGGAAGAAAGATCGGAATACATAATCTCACATTTGGTAAATATTAAACGATATAATTATTTTTAGCTTCTAGTGTTGTATTATTCGCTAAATAGTCACTTCAAATCCGACGCGAGGTTGAGTTTTTCAATAGACAAAACCACTCCCGAATTTGTTGCTCATGATTTTTTCAGAAAAACACAATATTTTGTTAGTTTACTGTTTACTATTTAACTCGCGCCCCAAATGGTATTCAATGACCAATCACGTTTCAATGAATTTTGTTTTACAACCAATCACAGACGAGTTTCACATCGATAATTATCTACTTTTGTTCATCGCATTAAAGAAAGCTCCTCCTTATTAATATTCTCAACAGGTCAGAGCATTTTTTGCAGTGACTGACTCCCGAACAAATACGTTGAATAAGCAAATAATGAACAGATTTCTTCGAACTACATATTTGATAATCGCGTGTCCAATAATTGTGTTTTTAAAAAATGATTTTACGGAGTTGTTTCTTAAAAAATAATTAATAAGGTGTAATGTTGGTTACAATATACAGTTTAATGTGTTTCATTTTTCTCCACTAGGGTGCATTCTTACAATAATGCGATCCTATTTGGCAATAAATAATATGATCTAGTTGCAGTGGATGAACAAAAGAAGCATAACCAAACATTTCTAATTTGTTTTCAAACTTCGTCGTTTACATTACATATATAAATACTTTAAAATAACTATATTTAAATAATGATTTGTGAGTAAACACCTTAGTTTTATTCGTTAAATAGACCTAACTATGCCATTCTTGATTTCCAAATGCTCTAAATAAATAGGAAATCACTCGTAGCATTATTTATGATAATTAGACAGATCAATTTGAAACCTGTTTAAAAAATAGTAGTATAAAATAATAGATAGCAGTGTAGGACTCATATTCAGGAGTATTGTTTAGCAGTGTTACTACGTACAATGTTTCATATGAGCACTAGATATGTATATTCCGAATAAGCAGTATATATTAACAGTTAAGAGATAGGGTAAAAGTAGTTATCAGTGTATACAAATTAAAAGTAATACAACAAAATTATCTTGAACATGTTTTAATTAAAGTTTTCTTTATGAGGTTTTCTTGATTGATGGATTTAGGTATTTTTAAAATTTCTTCTTCTCCTTCCTCCTCCTCTATGCATAAAGCTGGCAGCTTGTTGCGTGTTCATTCACTACAGGTCCGGGGTATGGTGACGTCCTTCCATCGTAATTGCGGTCTTCCTAAAGGCCTTTTCTGCTGAGGTGTCCAGTCACGTACTTTCTTCACTAATCTACTGTTCTCCATTCTATCTATGTGATGGTTCCAGTTTAGTCTTCTATCAATTATCCAGAGGTTTATAGGTTCAATTTCACATTCTTCTCTAATAACAGAACTGCCAATTTCTCTCTCAGCGGTTTTCCTACGATTTTCCTTAAAACTTTCATTTCGGTTGTTTCATTGATTTGATTTTTTTTTTTAGTTTCTGTTCGGCATTCACAACCATATGTTAGAACTGGTCTTATGACAGATTTGTAAACTTTTGTATCAATTCTTAAATTTTTATTTTCCAAACAGTATTGTTTAAACATCCCGATATTTTGTTTGCATTATTTGCTTGATGGAGAATTTCACTGTTATTCTGTCGCTGCTATTATATTTCTATTCCTAAATATTTGAATTTCATGACCTGTTCTATACTATTACCTTCTATTTCTAATTTAACACGTCGTGGGTCCTTGGATATTGCCATTGATTTAGTTTTATTTGTTGAGATTTTCATGTTATATTTTGCTGCAATGATTCTAAATTTGTGCAATAGCATTTTTAAATCATCTTCACTTTGTAAAATTAGAACTGTGTCAGCATAGTTTATTATCTTCAGCTCTTTGTTACCTATTTTAATCCCTTTTCTAACTTCAACTTTTAGTTCTTTGATGATTTCATCCATTATTAGTGTGAACATTATGGGACTTAATGAGTCTCCTTGTCGTATTCCTTGCTGGACTAAAATTTCTTTAGATTTACTATTTCCATATTTGATAGTTGTCTTTTTAAAATGATTTTGACATTTTGATAACTTCGCTAAAGAATGTTAACACAGGGCAACCAAGCAACAGAGCTACTATATTTTGGAGCAATGTGCAAGTGTAATCCATAAAGAAGGTCTTGAAATCCAGCAGACAGAATAACTGTTGTACAGTACACTGCTAACTGCTAAAACTAGTGTTGCAAATTAGGAGTGTAGGTTTTGTGTTTATGAAACAGGATTTTCAAGACTGCTAACTAGTAAATTTCACACTGCTAATAAGTAGCTACTAAAAGTTGAACTGTTATGAAACAGGTCCCTAGATAGAAAGAGGCCTCCAGGCGATCCGTCTGATTGCTAGGTCTCACACTACTACGTTCTTCCAAAATAGGACCTCCTCGTTAAGTAATTATTAGTCGAAGTACTCATGGCAAATAGTTTTCGGATACTTTTGAAATTCACAATGGGTTGAAGCAGTGAGATGCACTATCTCCTCTACTTTTTAATTGTGTACTAGAGCATGCCATCAAATCTTTAGAGGATGAAGAAGCCTACAACTCAATATTGTATTAATAATCTGTTAGTTAATGCTGATGTAGTACTATTGGCCGATAGCGAGGAGATACTAAAGACAACCCGCACACACTATTGGGTAACACTAAGAAATTGGCACTGGAAGTAAGTATCAATAAAAGTAAATATATGACCACACATAGAAATACGCTTTATAATGGAAATGGACAGCTAATGACAAATGAAATAAATTTGGAGGATGTGACTCAATTGAAATCCTAGGAACAATAATCACAAATAGGAATGAGATGCACAAAGAAATTAAACACATACTCAATTCTGGAAATGCATGCTATTTTGCTTAACAGGGACTATTGTCGTCCAAACTCCTTTCAAAAAACGTTAAATTGAAAATATATAGAACTATTATTCTATTAGTTATATTATATGGGTGTGAAACATGGACTCTTAATTTAAGGGAGGAAGGGGATTATGAGTATTTGAGAAGAAAGTTCTTAGGAAAATTGTTGGTCAAAAGTGAGATGAACAGACAGGTGAATGGAGAAGACTTCATAAACAGTGAACTACATGGTCTTTATACGAAGCCAGACATAATAAGAATAGTTGAGTCTCGTAGAATACGATGGGCAGGACATGTGGCACGAATGGGAAATGAAAGGCGTGCATGGAAGTTTCATGTAGAAAAACTAGAGGGGAAAAAGCCCAGTTGGTAGACCAAGAATGAGATGTGAGAATAACTTTAACTATGATTTGAGGGATGTATAGAATATACAGGTAATCATTGATAAACATTAGCTCAGGATAGGGATGTATGGTGAGCTCACGTCCGCGCGGCCGTGATCCTACGGGTTCGATAGTGCCAGTGAGTTAGTTACTTTAATAGAAAAGAAAAGAGTTTATAAAGTTTATTATTCGTGATCACAAGTTCCTTTTTGTAGAGCAGTCTATGACATTGTCTATGGCATTCGACGTTTGTTTGTTTGGGGTGAAAGTGGCATCCTGAAGTCATCTATTAAATTTGCGGTATTCATACTGGACTAATTTTGAAGACATGTAAGGAAAGAGAGAAAATGCATTGACAGAGAGACAAAGAAAAAGACTGTCTGTCTTTATGACGCCGAAAGCTACAGATAATTTATTTATTAAGGAAACGAAATTGACAAATTTCCGCTGAAGAAGAATCAGGGTGCAGTTATACATAACAGGATATTTACTTACGCATCTAAAGATATTTTAATGCTATTTATCCCATTAGTTAGTGGTATTTGTAATATTTGTCTTCGGAAATTTGCCATCGCGAAAGTATGTTAATATAATATGAAACGTAGATGTGGAAATATGGTTTTACTTTGTAACCGTCAGCCATTTTGAATTTCCATAGAGGAAGTAAATTGTTTACGTATTTAAGGGGACACGTAGGCAGAAATGCACTGACATCGTTGTTGGCCTGTCGTAGCTACATCTTTTGTCATAGAGGGATGAAATGTTGCACATATATTTATCACTGCATCTTATAACACTGTGCTTGGTTACAATTACTTTGGCACTTTAATTTTTTAGATGCATTACTTTTTATTTTTTAATACATTGTGATAACTATGTACCTTTTCTCAGTATCCCTTTGAAGAAAATGCATGAAGATCTGGTCATATATATTATATGAGTAACAATACAATTTGGTGAACAGATTTTTTTATATCCTTCTTCACTGATTTTAAAACAAATTTTTAATGCGAACAAATATTTTTGCTTCAAAATACAGTACTTTTCAAATGACAAAATAAAAAATGGCTCTAGAACAAAATCCCTGCATCAAAATAAGCATCATGGTAGCATAAAACTGTGTACCAAATTTCATTGATATATCTCTACTAGTTTTTTAGAAAAAGGCACACAAATTCTGAAAATTAATAAATTTCATAATTTTAATAACATTGTTTTTCTTGTCATCAACACTACTTAAAAGAAGTGACATTCTTTGTTTTGCATCGGATTTTATTCCATAATATATCAAAATTAAGTGTACCGCTGTGGTTTCGATGTAGCGTGCTGCCTTCTCAGACAGCGGGCCCGGTCGGGACAAATTTCCTAGGCAATAGCTTTTTTCCTCACCTGTAAGACAAATGCCAGGAAACTTTAAGGCTCAAACGATCCCCGAACTTCTTCTGGCCATCATTATCATCATGAACATATTCATTAAATATAGGATTAAGGCCTTTCCTGGCGCATCATTACCACTATCATCCCCTATCATGTATCATCAGGGCAGTGTAACTCCACCTTCCAGGCGCCTCAACCTCTGAAGTGGGTTACAAAAACGTCATGCCCGGAGAGAATACCAGAATGTCAAAATGACAACTTGGTGGCATTGAATAAAAAAATAAAGAGCAATTATTTACCATGAGTATACTTTTTTTCCCTTCCTCCTCAAAAATAATAATTAGCAGTTGTGGCTGTTTTTCTAAAACGACAAAATAAAGTAGGACGATGTTATGCTTCAACAAGCTAAGCGACATTAAAAATATAGTTTGATGCCATTTGTTGCACTGACTCATGAAGTAAGTATATGCATACTTTTTACGTCACATATTTAAATATAACCTTATTATTTAAAAACTCACATCAGAGATTCTGTATTTCACAACAAATTGCTATGAAACTATATTTTTATAAATGCTAATCAAAATTTTGTAGCAGGCAGCAGCGCCAAATGTTTCCTCTCTTAGATTGTTGATGCTAGAGTTTAAAATGTAAAAAAAACCTTTAAACGTATTTTTTCTCGATACTTACATAATGGCACATAGCCTGTTGATGCATAATTCCGTCCAATTGTGGATATTGAATATGCCATGGGGGAATGTTAATATTGTATATTGTAACACTGGTACGCTGTGATTCCATTTCCTCCCTTGAAACCTGTTATTAGAAGTTGTGTAACGTAAATGAATTCCCTTGCATAGGCAACTAATTCTGCTCAAATAAACTGCTCTCTGCTCTCTTCGTAGAAATTACTGGACATTCGCCAAGAATATTTCAGCAGCAAATGCCTCGATAACCAATGGCTCTTTTACGAGTTTTCAAACTTTTCGAAGAAAAAATAAACGCCCATGTACAAAGTACTGTCCAAGAAACATTTAGTATATTTGAATGCAGTGAAACCAAATATATTTAATTGCTGTGTTACTCTGTCCGTTGTTACCTGACGTGTAAAAACATTTATCTTAACCCTTAAATTGGCAATGTTACTTATAAGAAACATCTATTTAATTTATTGAATATTCATCGTAAAATAGAAAAATAAACGAGTAGAAATTCCTTTACTTTGTGTTTAATTACGCAAAAATTTATATTCATAGCACAGTTTTATAAGATTTTGTTTTCATTGTGGTCCGTGACATTTAAATAATTGTAACAAGCTTTTTACGCAGCGGGCTCGGGTTCGATCCCCGGTCGGGAGAGTTTCCTGGGTGAGGTTTTTATCGGGGTTTTCTCTCATCTGTAAGACAAATGTCAGGAACGTTTAAGGCCCAAGGTCCCCGAACATCATGTGGCCAACGCAATCATCATCATTCATATTCATCCCTCTCAGAATTGCAAATAAATTATTAATTATAAATATCTAATAACCCAAATAAAAACATGAATTGGGACCCGATTCTGAACTGCACAGATGCGGAATTAAGTTTCAATATATTTTATAAAACCGTAAGTATTCTTATCACCAAATCCTCTACTATTGTTCCATCTATTTCCAGTAAATACAAAAAAATTAAACCTTAGATTACACCTGACATTGTTAAATCAATAAGAACTAGAGATAATATTGCGAGGCAAGTAAAAACGTGGGGCTTAAATACTGCATTATTTAGCAAATATAAATTATTTAGAAATATATTAACACGCGTGATAAGATCTATGAGAATTAAATATTATTCTGAAAAATTTAACAATAACAAAATGACCCTAAAAGATTTGGCTGACCGTCAGTGAGGCCACTGATACATTTTCAAGTAAAAAATCTTCAATCATTAAAATCATAAATCAGAATGGTCAACAAATACAAAATAAATATGATATTGCCAATTAATTTAATGACTATTTTACTGAGATAGGAAACAACATTGTTTGCCAACATAAATAAGAAAATATTTAGTTCTTCTCATTACACTATAGATGAGCTCCTATCAACACCTACTCCTTCCCGAGAAAAATTCTTCTTTTCCTATATAATGCCAATCGACGTTAAACGAGCCCTGGAACCGCATTAGAACGAAAACACAAGGTATAGACAATGTAAGTAATCGACTTTTTAAAGAAAAAAATACTTCATGTCAATACTCCCCTACTGTAACCCATATATGTAATGCCGCAATTATGACCGCAACGTTACCCTGAACTCTGGAAAAAAGCTATAGTCAGACCAATCCCCAAAATTAAATTACACTGTAACCCACCAACGACTTTAGACCATCAGCATCCTCCCAGTCCTATCTAAGGCCTTGGAGCGGATTATTCATGGACACTTAACTGATTACCTTAACACTCATAACATACTCGACCCATACCAATCAGGATTTAGGACCAGGGCCATAGTACGGCAACCGCACTGCTTAAAGTTACCCGAAGATGCTCGTGAAGCAATGGACAGTGGGCCACATGACAATATTTACACTCTTGGACCTCAGCAAAGCTTTCGACACTGTTGACCACTGACATATTAATAGCACAATTAACGCGCTCTGAATCTTTCGGACAATGCTGTTAACTGGCTTGGATCCTATCTCCATGGTCGCCAAGCAATGTGTAATCCAATTGCAGAACTTTTCCTCATCCTGGCTATCACTGAAGGGTGGCGTCCAACAAGGTTCAGTGTTAGGACCACCTTTCTGTTCTCTATCTATGTTAACGATATATCCACTAGACTTACCTATTGTCAATATCACCTATACGCTGATGATTTGCAAATTTACATTCACTCCCATCCTGACGATGTACATGACACACTAGACAAATTAAATAGTGACCTAGACTCAATTTCCCAATGGTCGAAGAACATGGAACTTAATCTAAATACTGACAAGACACAGTGCATAATTATAGGACATCGGCGAATCCCAAAGCATTATACATTACGAAAATATCCCTACCATTCTCCTAAATGACAAAAATATCCCCTACAGCTCAGTAGTAAAAAATCTGGGTATCTATATGGACCAACACCTAGACTGGAAAATCCAGGTGAATAATACCTGCAAGAAAGTGTTCTCAATCTTCACTCCCTAAATAGTTTTAAAAAACTTCCTTGCTACAAAATTAAAACAAATACTTGTACAGACTCTTATAATGCCACACTTCGACTACTGCGACATATTACTGACTAATCTGACAACTGATCTATCTGACAGACTACAACAGCGTGCTCATAATGCGTGCATTCGATTTATATTCAATCCTACGGTCGTTATGACCACGTGTCTCCTTCATTTCAGGCCTTATCATGGCTACGCCTAAATGACAGAAGAACTTTACATTCACATACCTACTATTCCAAATTCTGCACACATATTTACCAACTTATTTAACAACACGTTTTCAACATTTATCGGCTCATCACAATTTAGGAGCAAGATCACAAGACTCTTCTTTACTTTTGATACCACAACACAGGACCTGTCTGTACTCTGAATCTTACACAATATCTATGGCTAGAGCATGGAACTCACTTCCCAGTCATGTCAGGGACTGTCAATCGCTATCATTATTTAAATCCAAATTAACTGATATCTTAAGTTCGACACAATGAAAACATTAACTACATAACAATTATATAGAGCATTCTATTAATAATCATGTAGGAAGCTACTTACTTTATTTTATATTAATTTTAATTTTATTATATTCTATGTTTTTGTTAGCATTAGCTAAGTATTAGATCCATCATCATTGTATTTTGTTTAGTCTGTATTTTAATATCTTAAAATTGTAATATGTACGTAATTTTTGTATAATTTTACTATTCGCTGGTTGAGTGGAAGAGAAGGCCTTATGGCCTTAACTCTGCCAGCTAAAATAAATTATTATTATTATTATTATTATTATTATTATTATTATTATTACAATTTCGAAAATGAAATCACGTCCTCGATGTTTCTATTCCCTGTGAACGAAAACGAAACTAGTAACACTATAAAAGAATTAAAAAATAATGTATCTCCAGGAATAGACTGAATAAAAAATAATACCCTTAAACTTACTGTCGAAACTATAGCAAATCCACTTACCTACATATTTAATTAGTGCATTTCTCAAGGAATTTTTCCATCAGCTCTTAAACGCGCCGTGACTGTCCCCAATACACAAGGCCGGAGACAACAATAATCTTAACTATAGACCCATACCACTTATGCCAATTTTTTCCAAAAATCTTTGAAAAATGTATAAAGAATCGATTAATGAAATTCTTGCAAAAAATTGTTTGTTAAGCAGAAATCAATTTGGGTTTCAGACATAATATAAGTACAGAGGATGCAATTATGACTGTCACCTCAAATATAATTCATAACCTAGACTCAGGAAATAAATGCCTAGGAATTTTTCTTAGATCTCCAAAAAGCCTTTGATACAGTAATATCACAGCACATACTAACTGGATAAATTAGATAAAATTGGGATAAAGGAACCGCTTTAGAAATATTTAGATCGTATTTAGTAATAGAACCCAAACAACAAAAATCGACGATCAACTTACAGTAGTATACGTAATATTAATATAGGTGTCCCTCAGGGGACTGTTCTAGGACCAAGTTTATTCCTAATTTATATTAATGATTTTACTCAAAATTAAATTAGAAAACATTTTCTGGTTCTATATATTCATATGCTGACGACATCGGTTGTCTTATTTTCCGGCTATACACGGACCGAAACCATTCATATGCTAATAAAGGAATCAATGTAATTAAAGAAGGCCTAGACTCAAATTTACGTTCTTTGAACATCTCAGAAACTACATTAATTCCTTTTTCTTTAACATCACGCGGTATATATGAATTTCGATTCAAACCCCAGTCTCGATATTACAATCACAATTGTAATAACGCATATTGCACATGTCCGTCCTTGAGAATATCAACACAAGTGAAATATCTAGGTATTATAATAGACCAATATTTAAGATACGACAAACACGTTTCCTTGCTGTGTAACAAACTACGTAAAACTATTCACACATTTATCATCCTTCGATCATATTTACCAATGTATGTATTGCGAACTGTTTACTTAGCTCTGGTTCAATCGATAATCCAATACGGAGTAGTAGGTTGGAGTGAAATCGCAAATTCTATCCTTTCTTCCCTTATCATTACTACACAAACGAATCGTAAAAATCTGCTTGCAGGAACCTTTAGATTACCCTACAAATTTAATTTATTTATAATTCAACGTGCCAAATATTAAAAAAATATTCAAGCATACAATGCTTACTTATTTTCATAAAAATACAAACGAATTTAAAGAGCACAATCGAAGTTTTTACAAGCACCATACACAATACTACTTATTGCATCTACATGTTCCAAATTTTATACAACTGCTGGATCTAAACATAGTAGATATCTAGGACCCCAAATTATATAATGAATAATTAGATCCAATCCAGAGCTATGTAAACTAAACACAGCTAGTTTTAATGAAGCAATTAAATTAATTATTTTAAATTAATTAATTACTTAAGTGAAAGAATTTATCATTTGAACATTTTAAAATAATGAATATGAAGCATCTATTTTTTGCTTATTATTATAACCTAATACATTACTAATTACTTACTTCTGTATTATTGATTTTAATCCATCACATTATATGGTTTATATTATTTATGTATGTCATATCATTCTCCATTGCATTAATTATTTTGTTAGAATAAGTTTTATTCCCATACATTATTATTATTATTATTATTATTATTATTATTATTATTATTATTATTATATTTGTACGTGCCAATTTATGTAAAAATGAAACCTCGCCCCTAACTTTAAATGTATATATTCTATTTGTATTATTCATGTAACTGAACTGTGCCCGAGCACGAGCATTTGCTCATTCGGGTGTCCATACTGTCTCTTAACATTTATTTGTAAATAAAATGTATTCTTATTCTTATCTTAGATTAAGCTTAGGAATTAAGGACTGTCCTGGCGCACCTCTATCATCATCATTACCCATCATATCATCGGGGAAAGTAACCCCGCCTTCCAGGCGCCCCAACCTCAGACGTGGGTTACAAGTATGCCAATGCCAGAAGAGAAACAACCAAAATGTCCAAAAAGGACAACCCGGGGTATTAAATTTTTTTTTTTGGCCAATTTAAGATTTAAGTGGTGTATCCCTTATAACATGTCTTTGGCATTAATGGGACACTTAAGAGAAATATACAATTTCATTTGCCAACAATAGTGAGGTCAGTTGACTATAGTGAAACTAATTTTTTGGGCGATAGTGCGTTTTGTCGCACTTTACAGCAATGGCCGTCCATGATTGAAAATGTTCAATTTGCTGACAATTTTGGGGTTTCCCAACCTAATAACTTAATACTGTAATATTTACATATACAAACCACGCGTGGGAGTAAACCAACCGCCGTCTAGGTATACTACATACAATGTGTATACAAAAATATCCAAAATGTAGTGGTTAATATAGGCCTAACATCATACGAACAAATCACTGCATTTTAAATGAACTGAACTTTATATCGAACGATATAAAACAATAAATACTACATTCCATCTCCGCCATTTTATAACTGATTGGTGTCACGGCCTCCTGCAGTTTCAATTAATAAACATTGGTCAACCCACTGTTAAAGTTAGTAAGTTGTTTATAATGAACGCAAATATTTCGAACAAAGATGTGTTATTATTTTAACTATTATTTATTATTTTGAAACACACCATCGCGCAAAAAAGAATGTACACACACACGTTTTGTGAAGTGTTTTACAGAATCTCGGAATTAATAACTTCGCTAATCGCTCGGTTTTTAAACATTTTCCTCGCTACTGTAAAAACCTCCTACCATCCTCGCCTCGTAATATACTATTTATTCTATAACTAGTAAATGTTGGTTTCATGAATACAAGTCACGCCCACGTCACAGCGGGGTGTAAACCATATTTTGGAGATTGATTAAATACTTTGTTCTAATATGAAGTTATTTATTTTATCGAATGCAAATGTATGATTATTTGAAATAGCATTGTAATAAATTTTTGATTTGAGTATATATCATTAATTTTTATGGAGATTGTATTTTTATTTCTTCTTGAGTGATTATTTCCTTGCTTCTTACGCAGCTGATCTGGTTTCTATCCCCAGTTTTCATGGTGTCAAATACTTTTTCGCGCGTTTTCCTCACATATAAGACAAAATTTCTAGAAACTATGAGGCCAAAATATTCCCCGAATATCATTTATAAGATCATAATCAACACATCATATTCGCATTTGAATTATTATTATGAATATGTGAGTAGTGTGTTTTGTCTTAAATATTTGTGTTGTTTGGTAGGTGGCTCTGGTATTGAGCTGATTACTCCTTATGGAGACTCTCCATATTATTGTGTAGGTGTGTGATGAAGAGTTTATAAGTCCTCTCTCGACAGGTAATGTCACTCTAAGCTTCGAGTGGCGCTGAACATATAGAATTACCTACAAAGGGAGACGTTAAACTAAGGAAAAGGAAGAGAAAGAACATATAATAATTAATTCCTCACTCCATTACTATAGCATACTGCAGTAATTCATCCGTTTATTGGCTTTTTTAATTGCGGTATTAAGACGACTGTACCACATTACGCGTCTTTAGATGTTCTATTCTGTTTAATTTCACTTATAATTTAATGGTATCTGAGCTGAAGGAGTTGGGTGCACCGCCCTTATATATGTATGTTACCACTATATTTTGTTTACATCTAACAATGAATGCAAATAAGACATGAATATAAAAATAAATGCCTGAGTCGGGATTTGAACCCAAGTTTATAAAACTCTGTACGTTCAGCGCCCTAAACATCTGAGCAACTCTGGTATCCTAACACAAACATTTTTTTCCCTATATATATAATATATAGTAATTTTGCCCGAGTGCAGGTCCTTTCAACTGTAATCATAGTAGCATTTTCATGCCATGCTTTACAGCTTTACTAGGGAATTATAGATGTGGTAGCTTTCCGTTGCTTTCCACATCGGCGAAGGATGATGATGATAATGATAAGGATGATGGTGATGATGGCCGGATGATTTTCGGGGACCGTTGGGCCCTAAGCTACCTGACATTTGTCTTGCAGGAGAGGAAAAACCCCGAAAAAACCTCACATAGAACCCTGTCTCCACCGGGAATCGAACCCGGGCCCGCTGTTGACATGGCAGCACGCTACCTCGAGACCACAGCGGTGGACATATATAGTGTTCTTAATTTACACGAGAGGTAGTGGGATATCGTTTCAACTGCCATATAGTGGCCACTTATAACAAATAAACATATTTAAAGAAAATATTTACTTTATAGCAGTAACGCTTGTACATTTAGATGTTATAATTGTATTTTTGACATTTAGCAATGAAGGCAAATATGACAAGAAAATAAAAATAAATGCCTGAGTCGGGATTTGAATCCGACTTTCTAAAATCTGTACGTTTAGCGCTCAAACCATCTGAGCTACTCAGGAGTCCTAACATAACCATTTATTTTTTACATATATATATATATATATATGATATGAAAAGAAAAATGTCTGAGTCGGGATTTGAACCCGAGTCTCTAAACTCTGTACGTTTAGCGCTCTAAACATCTGAGCTACTCAGGTATCCTAACACAAACATTTATTTTTCTTATATATGTAGTGTGAAGTAAATATCAATAAAACTAAATAATGGTCACACGTAGAAATGCATTATATAATGGAAATGGACAGCCAATGACAAATGAGGGAAATTTTGAGGAAGTGGCTGAATTTAAATACCTAGGAACAATAATCACAAATAGGAATGAGATGCACAAAGAAATTAAACATAGGCTCAATTCTGGAAATGCATGCTATTATGCATTGCAGAGACTTTTGACGCCCCAACTCCCTTCAAAAAACGTTAAGCTGAAAATATGTAAAACTATTATTCTACAGTTATATTATATGGGTGCGAAACATAGACTCTTCCTTTAAGGGAGGAAATGAGATTATGAGTTTTTGAGAATAAAGTTCTTAGGAAAATGTTTGGGCCAAAGAGAGATGAACAGACAGGTGAATGGAGAAGATTACATAACAATGAACTACATGGTCTTTATAGGAAGCCAGATATAATAAGGACAGTTAAGTCTCGTAGACTGCGATGGGCAGGACATGTTGCACGTATGGGGAATGAAAGACGTGCATGGAAGCTTCTTGTAGGAAATCCAGAGGGAAAACGCCTAGTTGGTAGACCAAGAATGAGGTGGGAGAACAACATTAACTATAATCTGAGGGAAGTAGATTATACAGGGAATGATTGGAAAGCATTGGCTGAGGATAGGGATGTATGGAGAGCTTATGTCCGCGGGGCCATGATCCTACGGATAGATAGTGCCAGTGAGTAAGTAAATAAGTAAGTATATATGTAGTATTCTCAATTTACACGAGAGGTAGGGGGATATCGTTCCAACTGCCACCTTGTGGCCAGCATAACAGGTAAGCAAATTTTAACCCTTTGCCCCGTATAGAGTAGTGGAACGTACTGAATATGCTTTGTCGCTGCCCCGCATTACTTACCAAAGCGTAGTAGACTGTAATAGAGCTCTGTTTCTACTTGTATTTATTTTCTTGGAAAAGTTTATTGTTTTTGCATACTTAGCATACTCTGTGGAATGCATTAAAAGTGGCAACAATACTGACAAAGGAACCATTCTTCATAGAAGAGCTCCACCTGGACTTTCTCGTGCCGGCAACAGATGCCTACAAAGAACTGCTGTGGGAACTCAACGAGAAGAGAGAACAGATATGCCTGAGTTCTATGCAACGGATGCGATGATCTACAGAGAATGGACAGTAGCCAGATACGACCTCAGACACACCGTGACGAGAGTCGTGGTCCATGGTTTCCACCACAGGATATGCACAACATTGAAGCACCATAACCCAGAAGAAAATTGCAAGTGCAAACTATGTGGGTCGCACTGCGACCGATATCACCTATTACAATGTAAAAACATAGGAACATCGATAACAGACTTCTGTAAGACATGAAAACAATTCTTTCTACATGGCCATTGGCTGCAATAATACCTATTATTGAAAGTGGCAACATGGCTTGCTTTGTATATTTTCGTAAATTTCTTAGCGTTATTTTTTTTTGTGTACCGAACCCTTTTTTTGAAAACTTCTATCGGTTCCTCTGTAACCATTGTTAACGAAAGCAAAAATTCAGGTCTTAGGAAAACTATTTATAGTTTGAATCCACTGTGAAATATTAGCTCTGAAAGGAAAATGTGCAATAAGAACAAAAATAGTGATAAACAATGTAATTATAGACCAAGTTCAGAATTTTAATTATTTGGATTGTCATTTAGTCATATACAGAAATTTGGATAAACACATAAAATACAAAACGATTCAATTATCTATGTGGCACAATTAACGCACTTTATGAATAAAAAGAAAAAGAAACTAGTTTGAAGTTTTACAAGTATTGGCAGTTCCATCTCTTATATATGGATGTGAAACCTGGACATTAACAAAGGCAGATAGTAAACAAATAGAGGCTACTGAAATGAAGATGTTGAGAGCAATAGCAGGATACCAAAGGACAGATAAAAGGAAAACGAAGATATAAGAACAGAACTTATATATTTAATCTCTTTGAAAGAATAACATTTACCAAATGCTTATCACGTATTTACGAATGAATGAACAGCGCATACCAAGAAGAATGTATAATTATAAACCAAAAGGGAGAAGAACGTTGGGAAGACCATTGAAGAGAGGACCAATTCGACCTATAATGAGATCGGAACAGGCCATTGGGCCTAATCCTTGTTGTTGATGATGATGATGAATCCACTGTGCAGCGAAGACATTGTGGTCGCGATTGATGAAGAAATTGATTAAATTAAAGTGATGGTTCGAACGCCAAGTGGAGGGGTAGCTTAGCGCAAGACTGTTATAGGCTATAGAACAAGCGAGTGACTGTGAACAAGATTTCGAAGCGTCAACTTCCGAGCCTACAGATAACCAAGGAAACAATGCTATTATTCTTTTAATAAAATTAGTCCTCAGAACTTAAAAAAAAACTTTTTTATCGTTTACTTGTGTTGTATATAGTTTGGAGGTTGGAACAAACTAAAGATTCTTTTTTTTTTCGCTATTCAGGCCTATAGATAGTAATTTCTATGTCCTGATTTCAGAAGAAAATAATACGCCACGAAAATTGAAAGAAATTAAATAAATAAAACTAAAATGGGTGGAAACATATCCCAATGAAATTAAAGCTTAAGTAGGAATTTTAATACTTTTGATACATATATTTATTGTCAGAAACATACTACAATGTATGACAGCAATGAGTACGTAATTAATGTGGTGTTTCAACCAGTCAAAGCTAATACAGGGTGGACCGCTCGAATGGACCTAATTTCAATTGCTTGTTACTGGCAAACGGTTGAAGATAGAAACTTAAAACAACGTTCATATTACAGAAAAACTCACCAAGTTTTGATATCCAGATCACCACATCTCTATATGAGCCCCAGCAGTCACTGTGACGATATCAAAGCGATGAACAATTTCTTGCCAAGTACGTTGGAGTATGTCTTCTGGAATGTTCTCAATAGCCTCTATGATGCGCTCACGAAGATCACGAAGGTCTTTGACTGGGGTGGTGTAAACTTTATCTTTGACATAGCCCCAGAGAAAGAAATCCAGTGGTGTTAAATCGGGAGATCTCGGGGGCCACGCGATTGGTCCTCCCCTACCAATCCAACGGCCAGGGAAAATGTTGTCCAAAGTCGTACGAACTTCATTGGACCAGTGGGGAGGAGCACCATCTTGCTGGAAAACGATGTTAGGCTGCAGTTGTTCAATTTGTGGAAAGAAGAACTGCTCCAGCATGTCAAGATATGTGGTACCACGAACAGTTTTCCTCCTCGGCGAAGAAAAACGGTCCAATGACCTTATTATGTGACAAAAACTGCACCAAACATTCATCTTCGGACTATCACGAACATGCTCTTGAATAGCGTGAGGATTCTCCGATCCCCAGATCCGCACATTATGCCGGTTTACCTTGCCTGACAAATGGAAAGTGGCTTCGTCCGAGAAGAAAATCTTGGTCATGAAGTCAGGATCAGCGCCGAGACGGTCCAGCATCGTATTGGCGAATTCCACTCGTTTCGGCATGTCATTCGGCTCCAGACGTTGCAACTAACTGCACTTTATATGCGTGCAGTTTGAGGCGTTTGTGGACAATCCGTTGTAATGTCGATTTTGGTATTTGAAGTTCCCGCGAAGCTCTTCTTATTGACTTTCCGGGGGCTTCGCTCAAATGCGGCTTGAACATTTGCTACCATTTCATCGGATGCTCTGCGACCACCACCATGCTTCTTCAACACAGATCCTGTAGCTAATAATGTATCACGCCACTTCTTTATGCTTCTAGCAGTTGGAGCATCACGGTTAAACACACGCCGGAACTCCCTTTGAACTCTAATGATTGATTTAAACTCCGCATACCACAAAACAGCTTGCGCTTTCATCTGCGGAGTCGCCATTTTCACAAACAATTAAATCTAAGAACGAGAAACGTATCTTTGTGCCATCTACCGACAGGATTCGAAACTTGGTGAGTTTTTCTGTACTATGAACGTTGTTTTTAAGTTTCTATCTTCAACCGTTTGCCAGTAACAAGCAATTGAAATTAGGTCCAGCTTGCGCTTTCATCTGCGGAGTCGCCATTTTCACAAACAATTAAATCTAAGAACGAGAAACGTATCTTTGTGCCATCTACCGACAGGATTCGAAACTTGGTGAGTTTTTCTGTACTATGAACGTTTGTTTTAAGTTTCTATCTTCAACCGTTTGCCAGTAACAAGCAATTGAAATTAGGTCCATTCGAGCGGTATATTCATGGACAGTATAAAGAGGGTTCAAAGTCAATACTGATTTATTTTTAAAATTTTGAAACAAGAAGATATTGTATATCCGTCTTTGAAGATTATTGAATATATTATTCACGGAGACCATCTTTATATTTTTTATGATTCATAGTAATTTTTTTATAAATCTAGAAGACTATTTGTTCTAGATGATATTTTTGCTGCGTATGCCCTCTTGTGAGACACAGCAATGATATTCACCGATTCGAAAAAAATCATAGTATCTGACCCTCCATTTGAGTGGTGTTATGGAAAGAAAGTATTACGAAATAATATTGCGTAAGCTGCCTCACGATATTATAGAACTTCAAAATATTATGGGCTGTGATTATAATAGGTCCTATACTGTTTTATATCCACAATGAGAGAGGAGTGCAAATTAAAAAATTAAGTATTAATATGTCCACAAGACAGCTTTAATTTTTAATTTAAGTTAACCAATGATATCTTCAAGTACGAGCCGGTAGTGATATATGATTAACTATGTGTATATACGTTAATGAATATTGCGTATTTGTGTAAATTGGGAAGAACAGTCTAGACCCGAAAACTTTGAGTACAGTCTTTTTAAATTAAATATTTAATCATTAAGCTATTAGTCATTTACAAAAAAACATGATTCAATATTCGGTGATTATTGCGAAAAATTTAACCAGAGACCAAAATTAAATCAATTATTTTGCAAAAGTAAAAACACCTTCATTGTGTTTGTCGGTATGTTATATTAACAATTATTACGGTTAAGGGGAATTTTTTCTTCCAGATATAAAATTGTCAGAGAGAGAGAGAAGAGACGAGAGAGAGAGAGAGAAGAGAGAGAGAGAGACAGAGAGACTAGAGAGATATACCATAGAGAGAGAGACAGAGATAGAGACAGAGAGAGAGAGAGAACAGAGATAGTAGAGACAGAGAGAGAAGACAGAGAGAGAGAGACAGACGATAGCAGATACAGAGAGAGAGAGCCAAATTATGGAGAGAAGGAGACACGAGAGACAGAGACAGAGATGAGAGGACAGAGAGAGAGAAGACAGAGAGAGAGAGACAGACAGAGAGAGAGAGACAGAGAGAGAGACAGAGAGAGAGAGACAGAGAGAGAGACAAGAGAGAGAGACAGAGAGAAAACAGAGAGAGAGAGAGAGAGAGACAGAGAGAGAGATACAGAGAGAGAGATACAGAGAGAGAGAGAGACAGAGAGAGAGACAGACAGAGAGAGAGAGACAGAGAGAGAGACAGAGAGAGAGAGAGAGAGAGAACAGAGAGAGAGACAGAGAGAGACAGAGAGAGACAGAGAGAGAGAGAGACAGAGAGAAAGAGACAGAGAGAGAGACAGAGAGAGAGACAGAGAGAGAGAGACAGAGAGAGAGACAGAGAGAGTAATAAGAAAATAAATTGGCAAATATAGTAGTAAGTAAATTTAATAAATTTCAATTTTATCCGTATTCGAACATTGGATTTGCTACATGTAACCACTGATACTACTTTCTCTGTGTGTATATTGTTTTATCTGTGCAATATATAGTATTTTTTTAACACTGGCATAATACTTTCAGCTAGAATCTAAATTTTGGAAATTGTCTAATTAATACAGTTTCTTAACATATTGATTTTAGAAATATAAATGTTATGGATATTGTAAACAATACCATATCCATAAGATGTTCCATTAAGATTATATATATCTTCTTCTTCTTCACTTCCTGGTTTAGGCAAGAGTTGCCTGTTCCGAGATTATATATATATATATATATATATATATATAGTATCTTTACATATTTTCAAATTGTTTCATGAAGAAATTCGTAATTACAAAACGACCAGATTCTGATGTAGTTTGTTTCACATTATTTTCATAGAAGTGGCCATACCTATTCCACATATGCCATTCTTCAATTAAAATAGTCGAGAAGATATTTAAAATTTAAATACCCCAATATAAATATGTCTCTCCACAGCTAACTAGTAGAAATCTGAGCTGAGCAAAGGGTTAAAAGAGAATATTTACTTTATAGCAGTAACGCTTGTATATTTTTGATGTTATAACTATATTTTTGACATTTGGCAATGAAGGAAAATATGATATCAAAAGAAAAATAAATGCCTGAGTCGGGATTTGAACCCGAGTCTCTAAACTCTGTACGTTTAGCGCTCTAACCATCTGAGCCACTCAGGTATCCTAAGACGAACATTTATTTTTCTTATATATGTAGTATTCTCAATTTACACGAAAGGTAGCGGGATATAGTTCCAACTGCCATCTTGTGGCCACCATAACAGGTAAGCAAATTTTAAAGAAAATATTTACTTTATAGCAGTAACGCTTGTATATTTTAGATGTTATAACTATATTTATGACATTTGGCAATGAAGGCAAATATGATATGAAAAGGAAAATAAATGCCTGAGTCGGGATTTGAACCCGAGTCTCGAAACTCTGTACGTTTAACGCTCTATCCATCATATATATATATACACAGTATTCTCAGTTTACACGACAGAGAGCTTCTGGAAATTCAAGAAGAGGCAAAATTAGGAAATACTAAAATCAGAGAAATAATGGATTTTCAAAATTTTGTTCAATAAGTTATTGAAGAAAGGAGACTGAAATGGTTTGGCCACTTGAAGAGGATGTCAGAAGAAAGATATCCTAAGATGACATTAAATTTTGAAGCGGGGGACAAGAGAAGAAAAGAGAAACCGAAGGAAGAGCGGATTCAAGGAGTGCATAGAAGTGTGGTGTCGAGAGGATTAACAGAGTGATGCAGATAACAGGTGTGTGGAGAAGTAAAATTTACAATGAGTCGTAGGAAAACTACTGTATTATATATATATACAACGGGTGTTGCAAATAAAAAAACACCGACTACGGATGTGAGGTAGTATGTTGATACATGTTGATAATTTTTTAATAAGGTACGAATGTCAGGAAAAGATGCGTTTTCACACTATGACTAGTTAATTATGTCTCAATATCAGTGTTAATTTGAAGGATTTGAAAACTCATTACTTAACACTTCACAGATATGGAATCTATGATATTTGGCTTCATAACAGAATGTGACTGCGGTATGAAGTAGGTCCATTTCACTGCGATGCCAATGAGAGAAGATATTTGCATACCATGTATCCAGGTCGATGGATTGGCAGATGGGGGACTAGTCACATTGTCTCCGAGATCACCTGACCTTAACACTTTCGAGTACATTTTGAGGTGCGACATGAAACAGTGTTTATCAGACTCCAGTAGAGTCACGTATGGATCTTGTAGCTGCTACAGAAATAATTCAAACGAGGCCAAGCGTATTTGAACTTGCGCGCCAATCACTACACCACCGACGTATGCTCTGCAATTAGATGGGAGGTGGATATTTTGAAAACGTGTTGGACTGTGATAGTATTGTCAGGAATTGAGTCTTGAAATCCAATTAACCAATCCCTTGAGAAGTTAGCAACTCATAGTGTGAAAACTCATAATTTCCAGACATTGGTACCTTTTTAAAAATTGATCAACATATCTCAATATACCACCTCACCTCCGTTGTCGGTTTTTTGCAACACCCTGTATATATCTGTAACATATCTTACAGGGTGAATTATACGTTTTAAATCCTTCACACTGTTTCCATTTAAAAGCCGTGTAATGCTCAAGAGTATAATTCTTGAATGAGTACTTATCCACTAATATCTGCTCTCAGAGAAAATGGATAAAAACGTAACAATGTAACTTAAATGAACAAACAATCTTGTCTTCATTGCAGTTGAAAGAGCAAGTTTAATTTATATGTACGCTGTTGTAGTGGAATTTTAATTGTAACATTCCAGACACAAAACTCTGTATTATCTGAACCTTGATTTTGCCATTTAGAGAATATACTAGTCGTAAATAATTGTGCATTATATGTTCGTTATAAACGTTTGCTTAGTTATAGAAGGTAACATGGCTTGTATTTATTTATTGGGGTCAAACGATGCTTGTAGAAAACTGGGGAATTAAGTCTGGTTGATCCGCACCGGGATGCGTACTCGAGATTTCCCAAATAAGAGTCTCAGACGACATTTCTTGAGCATTAAAAAATAGCTACCATCGAAGGTTGTACTTAAACAACTTCCCTCAGATACCTCAATTGTTGAAATGTAAGAGGAAATCCCTTCCCTAGGATCTCCTCTTAAAGCAGAGAAGCAAATTGTTGCTAAAACAGAAACAAATTTGGCTAAACCTCTTCTCATATGTATCTTGGAACTGAAACGTACTACTGAAGGTCTCAAAATTCTTGACCTGAATAGGCTCTTATATACAATTGTGGCCGTAGAGTCACATAAGCCGAGGTCTGGCCTTGAACAATGTTTTAGGTGCCAGTTCTTTAATCATACCTTTCCCGCATGCAGTTGGATGCCAGGATGCGTATCTGTGCTGAGGCCCATGGACATAAGGACTGTATTATTAAGGCCTCATTACAGAGATACCCAAATTTGCTAAAGTGCGCAAATTTCGGGGGGTCCGACCACCCAGCTTCCTATCGTTGCTGACCTGCTTTCCAGGCGGTACTGGAGTTTTACAGCAGGATAACCAAACCTGTTCCCAAAACCACTGTACTAAGCATCAACGGTACTCAGCATCAACGACCACGGACCTTCAGTTCGGTGAAGGTATCTAACATTTCCTTGATAGAGACGATAAAATCAGGCACCTCTTCCAGAACCAAAAAAGCGAACAACACTGTTCAAGATCAGGGCCGGCAATTGCCAGCATAACCATTGAGTGAGTGTGCGGAGAAAGTGCTACGAGACATTCAGTCCTTGTTGGCTGAATTGTCAAGTCCCAAGGAGCGGTTCCTTTTCATGCAACAACTTGTTAACCTGTGCTTTGCATATGTTAGTTACCTCAATGTGGACCACATATCAAGTCTAGATCTTCATCTTCATGTAACGTGCAGGCGGGAGTCCCTCAGGACAGTGTTCTCGGACCTCTTCTTTTCTCAATATACATCAATGACTTACCAACCGTACTAAAGCACTGCCGTTATCACCTCTATGCTGATGATCTCCAAATTTGCCTACATTCACCTCCTGATTTGCTTTATAACAGCTAGACGAAACTGAATGCCGATCTCATGTCCATCTTTAACAGGTCTTCAAGATTCGGTATAAATCCGAATCCTAACAAGTCACAAGTAATTCTAGTGGGACAACAAAGATTACTTACACCTTTGATATATATACACTTCCCAACATTACTATAAATAATATAATTATCCCTTATTCGTCTTCAGTAAGAGATCTTTGACAACATCGAGACGAAAATTTGATCTGTCAAACACAAGTGAAACACACATGTAAAAACCTTTATCCATCTTACATTATCTTAGACGTTTAAATAATTTTCTCCCAGTTTCATTAAAACAAATCCTTGTGCAGAATCATGTGTTGCCACACTTCGATTATTGTGACGTTATATATAATGATCTGAACTATGACTTGTCGCAGAGCCTACAACGTGTCTATAATGATTGCGTTCGATTTATTTTCAATATCCGTCGTCATGATTATATTTGCGAACACTTCAATAACCTCTCTTGGCTCCGTCTTACTGACAGACGTAAATGGCATCCTCTTTCACTTCTTATCAAGCTTCTGAATTCCTACACGCCTAGTTACCTGAAATCCTGATTTGACAACTTACCTTCTTACCACAATATTGACACTAGGTCAAAAGATAACAGTCTGTTAGCAGTCTCTCTTCATATAACTTCCTCTTATTCGACTTATTTCACACAAACCTGCGCCCGCTCTTGGAATTTCCTTCCTCAAGATATCACATCTCTCACAATAAGAAATTAAATTTGAAGAGAAAAATATATGCCTAAATCGGTTTCTTTGTCAATGAGTGAGAGGTGATACATTTAATATTAAATATCGAATATTAGCTTTACTTGCTAGAAATGTAATTTTCCATTTTAAAGTGCTCTTATTTAAGAGACCGCTAGATGGAGTTAGTGGAACAAAAGTTCACTGCTACCTGGCGCACGGATATCGTATTAGAGAAATAAGAGAAAAATATATGTTTAAATCGTGATGCCTAATAGCTTAAATCGTTAAAGCACTGGTGTAAAAACCAGAAATATTGGGTTCAAATCCCGATTTACGCATATCTTTTTCTCTTCAAATTTAATTTGTCATTGAGCGAGAAGTGGTAAATTTAATATTAAACATCGTGTCTCTACAAGCAGGTCTAATATCTACTCATTCCCCCAACTTCTATCAAGAAACATTAAACTGAAAATACGTAACACTGTTATTTTCCCAGTTATGCAATATGGATGCGAAAATAAAAGTTTACGAGAATTACAGAGTAAAGTTCTTACGAAAATGTTTACACTTAAGAGAGATGAACATGCAAGCGGATGGAGAAGAGTACATAACACTGAGCTACATGTTCATGATATTATGTATTAGAGGGACCCTTGTCATCTCAGATTCTCTCAAAAAAGTTTATAAACTATTATTCTTCCAGTTACATTATATTGTTGTGAAACATGGAATTTTACTTTAAAGGAGAAGAAATATTACGAGTATTTCAGAATAAAGTCTTCGGAATATTTTTGGATCAAACAGAGGTGAGTAGACAGGTGAATGGAGAGGACTGATTAACAGAGAGCTACATGCTCTTTATAGGACACCAGATATAATTAGAACAGTTAAGTCTCGTAGACGACGATGGGCAAGGACATTTGACACGAATGGGGAATCGAGGAGGGGCACGGAAGCTTCTTGTAGGAAAATCAGAGGGAAAACGCCTAATTGGTATAAATTCTGAGATGGTACAATCATATTAACTATGATTTGAGGGAAGTGGTTTATATATATTATCATATATGATGTGGCATATATACATTTGGCACGAATGGGGAATGGAGGCAGGGCACGGAAGCTTCGTGTAGGAAAATCAGAGGGAAAATGCCTGATTGGTATAAATTCTGAGACAGTACAATCATATTAACTATGATTTGAGGGAAGTGGGTTATATATATATATATATATATATATATATATATATCATAGGCCTTTTTTTTACATTACTCTCTTTTTAAATAGCGTGCTAGAGTACATTGCAATTCACTTTTATTTTAGAATGTGAAAAAAATAAACTTCCATGGGTTTTAATTACGTTGGTGTTTCATACGAGCTGAAATTCCTGCAGCTGATGTAACCTCTGAGCCTTGCTCCAATAAAATACGTTCACATTGCGATGACTGCGTGCTTTTTTCTCATCAATTTATTCGTTTTTATTTAATCAATAGACCATTATGCGTGGACGCTATTTTTTGCTCCTAAAACTGTTCAGTTGTACAATGTATAGACGGTTTCTTTAAACGGATATTCGACTTTACAGAGTTAATGTAGCAACCTAACTACCAGGCGCTTGTAAAGTGCTGGGTCTTAGAAGCACGAACAATTCACTCGCTGACTGATAAATATTTATTGGAAGTTTTGTGGGTTTTATGTTCCGAATTGAATTGTGTATCTCTCTCGATGTAGTTAATTAAATGAATTTATTACATATCGCTTATTCTATTGATTTTTTTTTTCATTTTTCTACAAATGTACCTTCGATTCTATTTACAAGGGAACTGTTAACAAATGGATGCCGAAACCTACTTTGAAATTTCGACTGAAATGTAAGAACATTTTAGAATCATCAACAAATTTTAACCTATTCACTTTATATTTAGGACATGTCCAAAAATATTTTTTAACTGGAAAAATAAAACATGGTTGAAATTTTTATTATCAAAAACAGTTATGTGAATAGAATAAATATCAAGCCATGTTTTTGTAAAAGTTGCAAAAGTTAACTAAACAAAGTTTTGTTCAGTGAAATATTGCAGAAATGGATTGGACACTGATTTATTGAGTCTTGCTAAAGTTGTCAATAGCATTTATGTTTTACGAAGCTCTTTAATATCATTATTGTTATTATGGTCGCAATTCAAATTCGGCTGTAAAATATCCAACACTTCTTCCTCAGAGGTTATTTTACGTTCCATAAATCTACAAGAAGAGCCCCACAGCTATACTTACCATCCTAATGAAGATATTTTCAGTACTTTTACACCATTAAAAATTAATTGACCGAGGTTATCTTCGAAACAGCGGGCTTGAGCACGGTGATCACTATATTCTGAATAAAAGGAAAACGTAAACATGGGCAGCACTCGTATTCAAAGATGAATGGGTTAATTTTAATAAATTTATTATATGGATGCGAAACACGATCTTTTACTTTATGAGAGGAGAAATGTTCACGAGTATATGTATTTGACAATAAAGCGCTAAGGGAACTATTTGGACCAAAGAGGAACGAACAAACAAGTGAATGGAGAAAACTAAATAACAGCGATCTTTATGTTCTCTATGGGAAATATATCTAAGAAGAACTGCGGTGGATATTAACACTGTGGCATTTATTGCGTAATTAGAACTGAACTGAGGGACATAGAAACTTCTTACTGTGGATAGAAGAATTGCAAGCGAAATCGCCCAGTATATACGCCAAATATAAGTATGGAGAATATCATTAACAATGATATGTAGTGAATGGTTAGGTCCTGGGAAAAATGGACTCAGAACAACTGTGAGGGCGGAACAGGCAATTTTTTCCTAGCCCGTGAATGTGGAGAAGAATATGTAATGGTGGGAGACGGTGATTATACAGGGAATGACTGTATAAGCAAGTAGCACAACGAAGCGCGGGATAATGGAAAGCAAACATTCTGGTGAGAGCCTGTTGGGGTTTGTTGATACTACCCGTATGTTTGTCGGAGCTAGGATAAAACATAAAGACATACCGAAACAGTATCAAGATATTTTTTTCAATATTGAGGCTAACAAGAGAACTGTGAACCATTGCATGCCGATACCTACTTTGAAATTATTTCTTTCAGAGAAGCATTGTGATGTACCAAGGCCGTGCCCAGAAATTATATTCCTTTTTACTGCAAGGCACTAAATCCAACGCCAAATCTCTCATTTAAACTATTGTAAATAATACAACTCTGGAATTGGTAGAATAGATAATCCTCACTATCTATCGTTTGCGCCCGTTGTCCCAGCTCACTCACACCACTCTTACTCATGTAGGGAAGTCCATCTCTTCCGTACAGTGGGGTTGACCATTCTTGAATTCTAGCTATGATTTATTTGCCTTGCTGTTAAAAAGGCATACTTTTTTTTTGGCCACGGCCTTGGCACATAACAACCGCTTCTCTAGAGAAAAAAATGAAGGTAGGTTTCGGCATGTAATGGTTGACAGTTCCCTCGTGGTTACAAATTTTAAATTAAGCACAGGGTAAAAATAACCCTCTACTTACGTTCTAGCGTAATGCCACATCGAGGGATGAGATAAATTAGAAGCCCCTATTTTTGAAAGTCTGAAACATACAAGATTTCGACCTGAAGAAAGTCTGCTACCACTATCACAGGGACGATAAAATAAAATGAAACGATGACATGTGGCATGAGGACAGCGAAGTGATGGAATGAAATGTTTGGCACCGATACAACGGGAGGGAGAAATATCGGTACCTATCCTGACACTGAATTCGCACCGCCATAACCACACATGGATAGTCTGAGTCGCGACATCTTGGTTACTTAGAGATGGATGTCCAGTGTATACCACGCGCAGCATAAGTCCGCTCCGCAGAGCATATATTTAGATGCGTGTGGTTGTCCGATGTGGACGTAAGCATATGGCCCCCTTTTAATTTCGACACTTATAGCTATGTCTAATTTCATCACATATCTTCATCATAATTCGTCGTTAAAACATTACACTACACAAACACTTGAACTTATATTCATTCTTGCTCCCCTGTTCACGCACAGTAGCTACACCTCTATATGGAACTTTAGAAGCCGAGGGTTACAAGTGGCAAATGCTATACCTTATCCGCTCTTAGAGTATCCTAATAAACAAATGCCAATGTATCTCTCACATTCGCGCCACAATACTGTCACATGACGTTGGTAGTTATAAGACGTGATGTGAATTGTGGGCAGTTTACAAGAACGATGGTGATATTTTCACGGATGTGAAATACATTAAAATAACTTTTTACTAGGCGCAAAGGTTTGCCGCACTTATGTTTTAAAATGTAGTGACGAACAGCAACAGAAGACTCTATATCTGCATCGAATCTACTGAAGAAGTATTCAAGCACATCAACTATTATGAATAAACTATTTTAAGTTATATTTATTCATTAGGATATTTTAGAATATTTTACGTTTGAACATTATTATTCATTATGAAGCTAACAAGTATATTCGAGGACATATTTTTAATTAATGAAGGGAAATTCTTTCCGGTACTATTGCTTTACATAGTACAAGTGTCCACCATAGAAAGCGAGCAGGCACATATTTTGTTCTGTGTGAGGACATTAAGAGCAGGCCTTTAATTTTAGAGTGTTAAGTGTAGATTTTTGAGAGAAACAGATACTAATGAACAAAAAAATCATGTTGGTGCTACAAATCAGTGCCTTGAAAAGAATACCCTAACAAATAATATGAGTATCACAACTTTGAACATCTTTATGAAAACTGACTTTGTAACTTGGCTTCTCGTGTAAGGTTTGAAAAGTAGGCTGATTTTCGAAAAGGATCACTTAACATGCCATGATTCGTTAGCGGGCAAGCTTTGAGAAGTAAGTGAGTGAATTAGAACTAGAGCACGTTTTGTATTTCAGAGCGTGATTGTTAATCCATTTTTTGAAGTTATAATCATATATCAATCATCTTCTTCCAAAGATGTTAAGTCAAAGCTTTTACGGTTTCAATGAAGCGTTCCGGTCCTATTTTTCTAGACGTCCCACAGATCTCTCCCTTTTAATTCAATCTATATTTGAAATTTTGTTAAAGCTACTAAATTATCTTACAGTTTAGCTAGTATAATTAAATTACTCATGAAAAGACGATCTAATGACACAATTCCGACATATAATCACGTCGAAAGTATTTAATGATAGTTAGGTGGTGGTAGTCTCTGATAGTACATATGGCATTGCCCGGGAATCTACTTACCTAATATTCCTGACAAAATCGGTGTGGGAAAGACGAATGGTTGATTGTGATTTATCCGTTTAAAAGATATAATAGCTGTCTTGAAATTTGGTAGAATTTTGCGATATTCCATTTTGATAATAATTTGGTGTATTTGTTCTGATTGAGGCAGCGTAACCATTTATTCATACGAGATTTTTTAGCTCGGCCTATGCACGTACGTAATATTTATGTACGTCAATTGTTGCAGAAAAAGTATAACTGATGGTTGAAAAACCTCCTTAAATGGTCAGAGTTTTTGTGAGTCCTTAAATGCAGACTGTCACTCTCATTTTCATATTAACGATATTTATAGCTTCGCAGCGACAAATATTGCAGCATATTACCTTGTGCCATCTCTCATACACAGACCGGTTTTATTCTATATCCCTCTTTTCAACCAACAGTATCAGTACGTATCACTTGACTGGAATTGTTATTAAAATCAAAATGATGCAACACAAAATAATAACAACAATCTGATGTAATCGAACGCCTCAACCACACGAAAATCACGTGGCATGGGAAATGCAGGACAGGCTCATTATAAAGTAAAGTAAGTGACCCAACCGGCCTCATGAGGCCCATGGGTAGTAGAGTTTAGGCTGTCCCACTTTTCTAGCACTCGGAACTTTATGCAGCGGGTTGTCAGCCCTGCGTGATGGCCGCTTTACCCCAGAACAAGCGTTGGTACTCATTTCAGTAGAGGGGTGGTCGACCCCCCATGGCCTGTGCCGCCAGAAGTTTTGGGTCAGTTTAAAATCTGACCCAACGGGATTGAACCTTCGACCTCCGCTGTAGCTCAGTGCCTTAACCACTACGCTACGGCGTGCCCCCCAGGATCATTATACCATATATATTTTTTGAGTAGCTGTATTTAAATAATGATTTGTGAGTAAACAGGTTAATTTTATTTGTTAAATAATCCTAACAAATGCCACTCTTGATTTCCAAATTCTCTAGATAAATTCGAAATTAATCGTAGCATTACTTATGACAAAAATTATACATTATCTACCTAATCAAATGTTTATGTTTTTTACGTGATATCAATAGATATAATTTATATAGTGTTTCATTATGAGTATAATTTATGCTTCATGGTGATTTATCTATAAATTCTGTTTTTATTTTCATATCCTTAAGGATAGTGTAGGATTTTTTCACTAAACTGTTTGAAAATATTTAAAATAAGTTTTTGCACGATAGTGCGTTTTGTCGTACTTGGCGACCGTGATTGAAAGTTCAACTTCCTACATTTCGGGGTTGCCAACCTAAATTAATGTAATATAATAAAATAAATATACTGTAATATTACATATTACAAACCTCGTGTGGGAAGTAAAACAACTGCCCTTTATGTATACTACGTACAATGTATGTAGGCCTACAGGAAATATCCAAAAGGTAGTGTTTGTATACATTATACGAAACAAATCACTGCATTTTAGATGAACTGAAGTTTATTTGAAACGATACAAAACAATAAATACGTACTTGCCGCCTTTTTATAACTGATTGGTGTCACGGCCTCCTGTAGTTTCAATTAATAAACATTGCCCACACTGTTAACTTTACTCAGTTGTTTATAATCAACGCAAATGTTTCCAACAAATATGTTATTATTTTAGTATTATTTATTATTTTGAAAAAACCATCGCGCAAAAGAATAATGTATAACTTACGTTTGTGAAGTGTTTTACAGAATCTCGAAAATTAAAAATCTCGCTATCGCTCGGTTTTCAAATATTTCCTCCCTTCTGTAAAACCACTTTCCAACCTAGCATAGTAATATACTATGACCCTCTCCGTTTTTCAAATGTTTTTCTTTTTGATGCTTTGAAACTTCCGTAGGAGTAGCAGCCACTTGTAAAAATTTAATTTCTAATGCATTCTGCATTCTGCATGCGTAGAAATAATGTAGTAAAACTATAATCATACATTTTGAGATTCTCCCATATAACATACATAAATATGTGCTAGATAATCATCATAGAACATTCAAAAATAAAATTAGAAAAGAAACAAAGATAAAAATGTATAATGTTATGGCGGTTCCCACAATATTGTATGGATGTGAAACTTGGGCTCCAGTGAAAAAACAGAAGGATAGAATACAGACGGCAGAGATGCGGTTCCTAAGACAAGTAAAAGGATGTACAAGACTTGATAGAATAAGAAATGAGGATATAAGAGAAGAATTGAAAGTACAGCTTTTATTGGATAAAGTCACGAATTACAGACAGAAATGGATTGATCACATGGATGGAATGAGTAAGGAGAGATATCCATTGTTAGCAAGAAATTATCAAGCAAGAGGAAGGCGTGATGTTGGAAGACCTAGAAGACGTTGGGCTGATGCATTATGAAGTCGGAACGGGCAATTGCCTAATCCCTGGAGTGATGATGATGATGATAATCATCATCTGTCCGGCTGTTCATTGTGAATAATTTGAGTCATTATTACACGAAAGAGGTTACCAGCCTCTTGTGGAGTTGATGGTGACAGGGCTGCTGTTTTATGGCTTAAACCATTTAGCCATCATGTATATTAGTCCTATATGAAGCGATGCTCCTTCCGCTCTGCCTTGGCCCTTGGAGTCTTCACCCTTTTATCCTGGGCATGGACCTTCGATATTTATGACCCCTGAGGAGAAGGTGTCCCAGCATTTTTAAGCCCCAAGGAAAAAATATTATTATTTGTATTTCCTTTATTTCGAGTGTTAGAGAACAAACTACATTATTTCTTACACGCCTAAAGGTAAAACCATTATTCGACTAATGAAAACGCAGTCATACATCTGGTTGCTTACATTACAACTGGAACATAGCTCGGAAGAGGTACAGCATTGATATTGATTATGAATTTTCAGTTTAAGCCGTTCACTTCAAGTTTAAATGCTCAATATATTTCCTCATAAACTGGATTTAAGTCACTTTAAATTGTAATTAAATAAATCATATTGTTTATTTTCAAACATTTAAAACGAACAAAAGATAACGGTTCATGAGAGCACAATAAGCGTTAAGGTCAAAAGGACAATACACGTTCCTCTACTATTCATAAAAGTTAACAAAAGATTACCCTACCAAAGGGTGTACAAAATATTGCAAAATATATAACAGCAGAGTTAAGCGAGTGTACCTCGTCTTCTGAGTTGAAGGCCATTTAACAGCCGGCGAGTCCACCTCGTTTTAGAGACGAATGGGTTAAATGACATATACCTTACATAAGGAAATTTCCAGGTGGTCAGGTTTCGGGATGACTCACACGTAACTTAACATCATCCACGTTTTACCGTTCTCAATCATTCGTTCATTTGAATGATTTAGATTGAAAGAAATCCTCACTTGTAAGTAAATAATTAGTATGGTTAGTAATGTAAGAATACCTACATGTGGAGTGACGTCACAACATATTGATGTGATATGTCTTAGTCACGTGATAAATTACTGGCTCTCTATGTAAATGACCCAGGTCGTGTTAACTGTTCCACCTCTCACCGTGTCATCAATTAAACCGTCAACAGTTAGTCTCTGCAAAACTGGTTAACTAATTTTTCTCGCAGTAATGACAAAATTAATCCTCACTTCTTTAATCGTTATTCAATATTTGTGGTGGAATTCTGTATTAAATCTATATATAATGACGTAACAGCGCAAAGTTGAGCTTTAATTCTCCTTTGTCAGGAGTTCTACACCAAGTTATTTAGTTATGCTTACTTCCTTAGAGATGTTATGAATGATATAAAGTCTTCATACCAGCCTAATGAGACATCTAGTAGGCTACTAAGGTATTATTAAGATGAAGGAGGTAGGTAAATTTTGCTCAGAGGCCTTTTTTATTCAGGCTTGCGGTTCTTTTATGAGCGTGAAAATCTTCAGTCTCGGAACCTCGTCCTAAAGAACTTGCTCCTTGGGGTTTTCGATTTAAAAAAATTAATTGGCCCATGCCGGGTTTTAACCCGCGACTCTCGGGAATCAGAACTAATTTATGGAAATAATATTACAACAGAGATTCAGGATCTAACAAATCTAGTAAGATAATTTTAAACCATATTTGGTGACGAAAGAACCAAACAGTTAATGTATAAAGTACTAATCAATCCAATACGACTCTGAAACATAGGTACTAACAGAAGAAAATGGAGACGCCCTAGGCAGATATGAAAGATTGATCCTGAGATGTATTTTTCGAGGAATGATGGAGCATCCATCCATTGTAATTCTGCGCAAGGGCAGTTCTTTAACTGCATTTTCATGCTATACTTTGCAGCTTTACTAGGGAATAATAGGTGTGGTAGCTTCCCGTTGCTTTCCACGTCGGTGAAGGATGATGATGATAATGATAATGATGGCCTGATGATTTTCGGGGACCGTTGGGCTCTAAGCGTCCTGATATTTGTCTTACAGGAGAGAAAAACCCCGAAAGAACCTCACGAGGAGCCTGTCCTGATCGGGAATCAAACCCGGGCCCGCTACGTGACAAGGCAGCACTAATGGAGAAAGAAGATACAATATTGAATGTGTCTGTATAACACAAGATTAAAATCTTGGAGGCAAAAAGTTTTCAAATACTTTTCAAATTCACAACAGGTTATAGATAAGTATGTAATCTGCTATTCGATTTTGCACTAGATTCTAGTAACTAGAACATGCAATATTTTATTATATACAACTTTCCTCATTAGAGGATTGCCTCAAGGACAAAGTGATACAGAGACAATTAATTTTCGAAATTGATGAAATACATTTTGTAAAAATATTTTAAAAATTTGAAATCGTACTTGAAGTATACATACTATAAAGTAGGAATTTTGTAAAGATATTTAAAAAAAATTGAAATTGAACCTCTAATGGCAGCGATGGCAATTTTAGGAAGATACGCCCTGTCCAAATCTAAAGAATTCCAAAATTTAGCTAAAAATCCTGGTATAGTACCTCTTGCTCCGATCGTCAATCCTGTGAGAGTTACACTAGCTAATTGGTATTTATATTTGTAATAGTCAATTGTTGGCTCATATATGGCTTTCTTTTGAGAGTAAACTTCCTCAGGTTGGCCACTATGAGTCTCAAAACGGATTGTGGGATCTAATATCATAACAATTTTAGAAGATGGTCTAAATGCAATAATATCTGTTCGTCTATTACTTCCATTAATGGCCACACCAAGAACGTCCTCATAAACTGTATATTCATAGTCTCGCAAGGCTTCTCCCATCATGTTATGAATAGTTTGGTGCCGAATGTTTCTCAGTGATTCTCCAGATGGACAAGCCCCAAGGACGTGTGCAAGGGTTTCGTGTTCTGTGCGACAACGTCTACAGAGGGTATCGTCCCTAGACCTGCCCGGCAAAGAACGCGCCGCCGATACATTGGCTTGCATTTTAATCGCTTCTCTCCATTCGGAACAAGACAATCCCTGGTGATCACGAATTTATTGATTTGCTGGTGTATATTCATTGTAGAGAAGAACGCCTTTTCCTTTATGAGGAAGTTGACTCCAGAGAACTGCTTCTTTGTCTCTTAGTTGTTTCCTGAGTTTCCTTGCATCTGGTAGAAGACTTCGAGTATTAATATAGAAGATGTCATTAGGTTCAATGTTAACGTCTCTCACACATTGTAAACTTTCCTCTTTTAGGTTTCGGAGAGTAGTAATATATGTATTATTGTCTTGGTAAAGAATATGGCAAATGTTTATATGCTGTAATTTTGTTTCTCATGTTGCACAAAATAATCCAAGTCCTTTATTCCGAAATTCAGTATATAACATGTGATTAGGGACATCAATCGGAAGATGTAAAATTTCTTTAAGTACACTTCTCAAAAGCTTATCACAATTCACTAAAAGTGTTTTTGGTATTTGATTTGGTGGTACTGTTTAAAACGGGTAAATTGAAGATCGAGATATGGAACAATTTAAAACTGTAAATTTCTTATATGTCTAACAGCGGTGAAGCAATGATATTTTCAATATTATTATGACGTACAATTCAATGGTATTAAAAACTTGTTAATATATGCTGATGATTTAATACTATTAGGCGATAGCGAGGAAATGTTAGAGCACATAGAATTAAGGGGAACGACTGGTAAATTTTATTTTATTTCTTTCATCTGATTGTTATGAACACTTCATCACATAGGCCTACATTATGTGCTTATAGAAGTGTTTCTGTGAAGTTCAGTGTTTACAGGTAGAATAGTTTCAGAATTATGATTTTGTTAAATCTATTTTTAAATATTAAAAAAAAATGTTCCTTACGATGCATTTTTAAATATTCTCCCATGAAATTTGAGATTCAGAGTCTTTATCATGAAATTTGAGATTTAGCGTTTTTATGATTCCACTAAACACATTTGCTATGCGAAAAAAACCATGAAGGGAGGATACTGCTTATTTTTCACTTACAAAAAGAATAATCCACTCTCATGCATTTCTATCTCCATTTAAAAGAACACATGTGTCTTAGACTAGTAACCGCTTAGCAAATTTCAATTAGAATATATTGGAGAGTCTAACCAAATAGTTTCATTTTGATAGCATTTAATTACATCCTAAGGAGCATTTTAAGTTTTGGAAAATGTCAAAACGATTGAATCGAAAAAAAAGACACATGATAAAGTTCAAGTAGAAATGCTGACCACACGTCCAAGGATAATTAAACTCTTAAGTCACGGGCTGAAATTTGCTCATACAATAAAAAACTGTACACGAAAATGATCCTAAAGAATTATAGTTATTAAAAAGGAAATAAACAGAAAATGTATTTTTTGCCAATTTTAAATTTTTACCATCTGGTACCCTTAAGAATCTAGGATTGAAAGTGAACATCAGTAATGTTAATATAGGTCCGAAGTAAAAATAGTAATTTAATGGAAACCGAAAGTTAATGACAAATGAGAGAAATTTTGAAGAAGTAATTGAATTCATTAAATACAAATGGAAATGGCATCTAGATATAAAATGAATATATCACAACTCTGAGAACGCATGATATTACGTATTACAGAGACACTTGTCGTCCGAACTTCTCTCAATAGGTAAAACCAAAGTTATATATAAAACTGTTATTCTTCCAGCTATGTGGATGGAATACAGAGTCTCTTTTTTAAGAAATGCGGTTAGAGATGACTGAATAAAAGTGACTACGTGAACTTTATGGGAAACCAAATGTAATAAAATGGTTAAATCTCGTATATTGCAAAGGGCAGGACATGTGGTACCACTGGGGATTAGAAGAAAGGCATGGAATCTTCTTGTTGAGTAAAGAGATTGAAAGCCCTAGTAGGTTTACAATAATGGGGTGGGAGAATAACATTTACCATGATTTGAAGGAAGGTGAATTTTACACGGGATTGGAAAACATTAGCTCAGGATGATAGACATATAAGGGGAGCTTGTGTCCGCGCGGGCATGAAACTCCGGTTTCGATGGTGTCTCTGAGTTAGTTACAATAATAGTAATGGGAATTTTATTAACATTTCGAAAAAAGGAAATACATTTGCATTGACATTGCTCGACGACCTGCTTGACCGCACATGCATATTTTTTTCATGAATAAAATAAAAAAATAAACATCAGAACATATAAACAAATACATACATGACTACATACCTACACTCACACAAAAAAATTGGTATAAAACAGTGAATATATATAAGTGTATGTATGAAGTACTTACCCAATACTACACATCTACACTCATACATAAAATGCAAGTGTATAGATATAAAAAAAGTATGAATTAGTTCAAAGGAGGTATGAAGAGCCTGATCTGGTGAAATTTATCATAAGTAATGTCACGAGTGATTTGCAATTTATATAGAGGATTTGGAAATCAAGAGTGGCATTTGTTAAGAGTATTTAACGAATAAAGTTAAGCTGTTAGTCAAAAATCATTATTTAAATATAGTTATTTTAAAATATTTATGTATTTTTAATGTAGACGGCGATGTTTGAAAACAAATCATAAATGTGTGGTTATGTTTATTTGTCTATGCCTGCAACCTGATCGTATTATTTGTCAAATACGATCGCAATATTGTATGAATACACCTTAGTGGAGAAAAAATGAAAGAGATCAAACTGTATATTATAACGAATATTATAGGTTCTTAATTAATTTTTTAGTAAAGAACTCAGTGAAATTAGTAATTAAAAACACAACTATTGAACACACTATTATCAAATGTGTAGTTCGAAAGAATCTGTTCATTATTTGCTATATTCAACGGATTTGTTGGAGAGTCAGTCACTGTAAAAATAATGCTCTGACTTGTCCATTAAAAAGAATGAGCTTTCTTTATAAAAAGCAGGAGGTGGTAAAGATAATTCAGTAAAGAATGAGTGAAATGTGACGGTCGTTGGTTGTAAAACAAAATTAACTAAAACGTGATGGGTCATTGACTCCCATTTGGGGCATGAGTTAAATAGTCAATATTAACATGCTGAAGTAGGTTGGGCATTTACTAAGAAGGAATGAGGATAGAGGAGTGTTAAAACCCACGATTTATTATTTGGTTTTATACTAGCATTTTGCTGGCAGAGATATGTTCTCTTTGTTTTGCGCTTGTGCATTATTTTTGTTACGATTTCAGCGTGCAGAGATGTCATATATAGTCGATAGATGGCGTTATTTGTTTTGTTATATTTTTAATACATTGACGTTACATCTGAATTCCTATTTACTGTTATAAAATTTTGTATATTATTTGTCATAATATCATGTCCAAATTATTTGCATTTCAATATAAATTTACGATTATAAGTCCAGCATTGTATGATGTAATTTGGTATTTTGACTAATGCTCCATCTATGACGTAAGTTTTATTACAGTGCAGTTCTTCTCGAGTCAGTTACGTTATCAATGTACGACATACTGGTGTAAGTTTTTCGTTGTCGTCTCTATGTTAAGTTATCAAGCTACGTTTTCGTGAACAACTCCAAGTTAACAGAATCTTACGTTGGCGTCATTAAGATGCAGACAACACTAAACTTTGATGAGGTGAGTTAAATAAACTACGTTGGCCATGTTAAGATAAGATCATTACTCGTAAATAAAATAATTAAATCGATTATTCTCTTTGAGCGAGCAATTCAACAACGTAGAACATTTATCGGGGATTCTATGCCATCTATATAAATTTAAATAAACAATTAAAAAAACAATTTATTGTTGCAGTATGTGAATACGAGAGAAATATATGTTTTTTTTTTGGCTATTCTAGTGTCCTGCGGGCTATCATGGCTACTTCGTGGCATTTGATCGTAGAACAAGTGACGATTAACGTCATCATGTATATATTTCTCTCAGGTAATTATTCAAATAAGGCAGCAATAAAAAACGTGTTTTTTTAAATCTGAATTTATCCTGAGCCGTGCTGTTCTCTGGAATCCCCGATTTTGTTCCAAAAAAATTGTTCTACGATAAAATGCTACGAAAGTAGCAATAAAACCCGTAGAACACTAGAATAGCGAAAAAAATTACATATATATTTTCTCTCGTATTCACATACTGCAATAATAATTTTTATTCATTTTTATTTAGAATTTATATAGAGTGGAACCATAGAATAAGCTAATCAAGGACGTTACTTACAAATTACTCATAGTCTCACCCTAACTTGTAGTCTTGGGATAGAATGCCTTAGGGCAAACATGTTGGCAATTATTGGCCTAGCAGGAACATGTGTTATCATATTGGTGAACACGATGCTAAAAGTCACTTGTTATCCGATCGAATATTCACTGGTGATAGGTGGCATAGAACACCCTGAAAAACTGCACTTAAACTAGCGTGAAATATTTTCGAAGTCCTGTAGAACAACAGTGCGCATGCGCCAGAGTTTATAGAGTCAGCGATAACCCACAATCAAACCACATCGATTATCATCCTCGATTACTATCCGTCGCTATGAAATTTAAATGATCAATATTTGCAATAAATTCCCCAATCTATGTTAAAAAGTATATTAAAAATATTAAAATTACCAAACGTTTATTAAAATGGGTGTACACTTACTAATCACTCACTAACGCAGATCCAATCAGCGATAACCTAAAACAGCGACATAAAAATCGTAGACTAAGTAATATACTCTGTGAACAAAATAGCAGTTAGCATCACAATAATGTCTAACAGTGTCATTATATTGTGATTTGTATATTTAAATAAATGCTTCAAAATTGTCTAATAATGTTATAAAAACAGTTTGAAAAAGTTTAAAATGTTGAATAATGTTAGCAAATACAGAAGAAGAGCTATAGTTTACAACAATATAACTGAAAAAGAAACAAGCGCTAGTAGAAGTGCAGTTCAGCCGAATAGCCTAATTATCTAATGTTATCCATTGTACAGTTTATAAATCTTCATATAGACATGCGTCACAAACTGAATGATTCAACCCACAGTTTTGCCTACGTGTTGTTTCCATGTTAATTGTGAAGACTATTTAACTCATGCCTCAAATGGTAGTCAATTAACAATCACGTTTTAATGAATTTCGTTTTACAACCAATGGGAGTCATGTTACACATCGCTCTTTATCGATTTCTCGGGTCTACTGCACTTCTACTAGCGCTTGATTTTTCAGTTACATTGTTGTAAACTATAGCTCTTCTTCTGTATGTACTAACATTATTTAGTATTTTAAACTTTTTGGAACAATTTTTATAACATTATTAGACAATTTTGAAGCATTTATCTAAATATGCAAATAACATTATGACATTGTTAGACAATATTGTGATGCTAACTGCTATTTTCTCCACAGAGTCTATGATTTTTCTATCGCTGTTTTGGGTTATAGCCGGTTGGATCAGCGTTCGGGAGTGATAAGTGTACACTCATTTGTAATACACGTTTGGTAATTTTAATATTATTTGTATGTTTTTTAACATAGATTTGGGGATTTATTACAAACATTGGTCATTTAAATTTCATAGCGACGGATAGTAATCGAGGATGATAATTGATATGTGGTTCGATTGTGGGTTATCACTGGCTCTATAAACTCTGGCGCATGCGCACTGTTGTTCTATAGGACTTGGAAAATATTTCACGCTAGTTTAAGTGCAGTTTTTCCAAGCTGTTTACTCACAATCATTATTTAACCATAGTTATTTTAAAATATTATATATTTAATGTTAACGGCGATGTTTGAAAACAATGAGGAACGATTGTTATGCTTAATTTGTTCATCACTGCAACCAGACCATATTATTTATTGCCAAATGATCGCAATATTTTAAGAATCCACCCCAGTGGAGAAAAAATGAAACACATTAAACTGTAAATTGATTAATTTCTGATGTCCTATGATATAAATATGTGAATTATATTTTTCTGGAACGTTATTTCCTGGGAAATAATATGTTTAAGAAAGTGCGAACATTGGTTTCTTTTTTTCTGTGGTACAAACAATTGTTACAAACGTTTTTATATGATATCCCGCAAGCACTATATGCTAAAATTCTTACACTATATATACAATCTGCTAGCCACATGCCGTTACTGCAAAATAATGCTACGACCTATTCAGAATGTTTAAAAGGAGGAGCTAGATTTTAAAGACATATAATTAAACTGATAAAATCGAGGTAAAAAAGACTGTGATTGGTTGTAAATGAAAAAATCATTGAAATGTGATTGGTCATTGACTCCCATATGGGACATGAGTTAAATAGTCATTGCTAAAGTAAAATTACTTTATTGCTGTTAAATTATTAAGTATTTTAAATAGATCTACGTATAAATTTCTCGAAGTTGCAAGTGGTTTATAGAGAACTTAAATTGCAATTCTTAGCTGCTAAGCTGAATCCATACTTAAGATATACCTCATTGGCTGTTGTTAACTAATTTATTTTGGATGTTCTTGATATAATTTGCTGGCGATTAACTGGGATCGTTTTCAATCGGATTCCATGTTTTGTGCCTTAACATACCAACTTGACGTATCCAGACTCGCATGGAGTATAAATTTGTAAGGTTTCACTTTTTTCTACCTGCCTCCATTAGTGGCTCTCGTGATTTCTATCTTATTTAGTATAAGATACCTTTCCTTCAGCCACGAGGGGTGCTATACTGTTGGCCGTAGGATTTGCGTGGATCGCGTCACACGTCCAAATTTCCAAGTCGGGCCAGCGGGGTTTTGAGTTCTACTATCCATATAGAGTATATGGCGAACTTTCAACAAGGAGTGAAGAAGATCTTTATAATGATACCGGAAGGAAGGAGAGGAAAAGAAGGCTCAAAAATGATTTGAAGGAGTGTATCTCAAAGACATAAGGTCTCCATTCATCTCTATCCTGAGCTATTTCTTTCCAATTATTCTCTGTATAATACACTCCCAATTAATGGCTAATATTGTTCTCCCACTTCATTCTTGCCCTATCTGATATTTTAAGAGAAGTTTCAATGCAATTAGTTTAATTCCCCATTCGTACCAGGTGCCCTGACCGTCGCAATCAACGAGAATTAACTGTTCTTATTACATATGTCGAGTGTATATTCAAATCGCATTAAGTGCAGAAAAACAAATTTGCAGGAAACATGAAAGAATTTCATGGCTATGATAATGAGAAGAAAATAAACATGTTAATCTCAACTTGTAGACAAATGGCGGTCCTCCAAGCCATTTCAATGGCTCACGAAGTTCTCGCAAGGTACGGCCGTAAAAAGTGGACATCCGAATTTCGAGATAATTTTGGTTTTAAAATGAAGCTTAGGAACATTGAAGATGAAATCATGAAAACATTGGCGGATCATCCAGAAACAAAGCAGGAAAATAAAACTTTATAAAGCACTATTTGATATGTTACCTGAAGAATATGTCAGCCATTGTGGTCGTGGCATTAATGTCGATATTTAGATGTTAGTCCACGATGCTTCATCTCTGCATTTAAACATTGTCTCCATATTGGAACTACTTGATGAAGGTTTAATAATTTAGTTGAGGAGGACTGACTACCAGGTACCAATGTTATAAGTAATATCTTATTACATAACCTCAGTGGTGCTTTAATATCAATTTAAGTGTTTACAAGGTAGGGGATGGTACCAATAATATCGACTTCCTCTATTTATTATTTATTTATGAAAAAAACAGTTATATATGGGCCTTCTAATCAGACATTTACGTTCTTTTCCATAATATCTATTATTTAACATTTATTAACAATTTCATTACAAGCAGAATTTATACCCCATTCTGATTTACTGTAAATTCTGTTCTAATTTTTCACAACTTCAATGTCTAATGTATGATATTTTTCATTAAGCTGTTCGGAAAACATAAAATAATTGTTTCTATCCGCTTTTCAAAGATTTTTTTTGATGGTTTAAAAATTGTGTAGGAGTAGCAGCCATTTGGAACAATTTAAATTCTAATGAATTCTGCATAGCGCATGGGTAGGAATTAAACAATGAATTTCTTGTTTATTTAATCTGTTGAAATTATTATATTATGAGTATTCTTTTATAACATGTTCTATAGACATGCTAGATAATATACACATTCCGCTTATTTTTATTTCCTTTATTGCAAGTGTTAGAGAGCGAATTAAAATGTCCTTACAAGTTTAAATGTAAAACTATTAATCGACAATTTAAAACGCAGTCATACATCTGGCTTGTTTACATTACTACTGGAACTAAGCTCGGAAGAGGTATAGGAAAAGCTAATTTCAGTTGTTCCATGTCCATACTTTCTTTACCTGAATAACCAAACGTTTGGAAGTAATAAACTCATGAAAAAATCTATATCTTTTACTGTTTTTCATAATTATAAACGGTATAATTCTCCAATGGGAATTATAATAAACACCTGAAACTCCATTTCAATCAAAAAGTTATTTACTTGGTTCTTTCCGTGTTCCCCTCATATGAGTTATTGTAATGAAATATAACATTTTGAACGAACTTGTATCCGTGTGTTCGTGATTTTTGCATCATTACTGTTTTGCGTTGGATTATTTCATCTTCTCCCAATTTTACTCATAGGAAAAATTTAACTATTGATTATATTCATAGTACAGTTATTATTTGGAATTGTCTTTGAGTAACATCATTAATATTATCAAAGAATTTACTTTTACTCAATAACCATGATAGATTCCTCACTATTTTAACACTCAAGATCTTTCCTGTCGCAGTGTTAGAGCAGTAGAGATTTTATATTAATTTTTCAGAAGAATAATTTAAAGTTTAGTATATATGTAGGACAATATTGACTATATTAGAGAGTAATGCAAAAAAAAAAAAAACCGACAACGGAGGTGAGGTAGTATATTCAGATATGTTGATCATTTTTAATAAGGTACCAATGTCCGAAAAATATGCGTTTTCTCACTATGACTACATTGTGTCTCAGGATCAGTGCTAGTTCGAAGGATTTGTAGATTTATTACGTGACAACACCTCACAGGTACGGAACCTATGCTACGTGGCTTCGTAACGGAATGTGGCTGCAACATGACGGAGCTCCAGCTCACTTCGATGCCAATATGAGAAGACATTTGGATACCATGTATCCAGGTCGAGCGGGGATCAGTCCCATGGCCTCCGAATTCACCTCATCTTAAACCTTCTCGAGTTAAATTTATGTGGGACGACATGAAAGAGTTCGATGTTTATCAGACTCCAGCCAGAGCCACTTATGGATCTTATAGCCCGAATTCGTGCTGATGCAGAAATAATTCAAACGATGCCAGGCGTATTTGAACGTGTGCACCAATTAATACACCGCCGATGTACGCTCTGCAATGGGATGGGAGTTGGATATTTTGAAAACTTGATGTCACGGTGACAGTATTGTCACGTATTGAGTCTTAAAACCCAACTAACGGAACTCTTGGGAAGCTAGCTACTCATAGTGTGAAAACGTATCATTTCTGGACACTGGTGCCTTATTTAAAAATGATCAACACATCTCAATATGCTACCTCACCTGCGTTGTCGGTTTTTTTTTTTTGCAACACACCGTCAATATAGAATCTAAATTTGGTGCAAGAGTTCTATTTAATATAATACTCTATTAACGGTTAACTCAGAGATTAGAAACATTAATGTTAGTTATAAAATTCAGTTTTATGAACCATTTAACTTGGACTAATATCTGTTAAGGTCCCTCTCGGCGTAACTTGGCACTGTAAACAGCTAAACAATGACGAATTTCGAGTTGTGTCAGTGTTGCAGGCGGCGAGAGTTACACTTTATAAAGTCCAATTTAGTTGTAAATTGTATTATACAGTGCGTAATATTTGGTTTTTCGCATTTCGTTGAAGATAGATAAGAATTAGAATATAGAAGAATCTCCAGAAAATGACGTGTAAAATTATCTCTACAAAATTCATATATTTAACATGTTACCGGCTGATCATCTTGTAACCTAATTTAATCTCAATTATATTTTTACACTCTTTCAGTAATAGTGAAGCTAAACACGTGGTGTACAATAATTACCTATTGACAGTGTTTAAAACTTTCTTTTCTCAATAGTACTTTCAATTCTCTATTTGAAATAATATTTTGCAGAACAGTACTTTTGTCGTACTTACAGCAATGGCGACGAGTGGTTAAAAGTTCAACTTCCTACATTTCGGGGTTGTCAATCTAGATAACTACGCTGTAATATTACATACTACAAACCATGTATGGGAAGTAAAACCACTGCCCTCTATGTATACTATGTTAAATGTATATACAAAAAACATCCAAAAGTTAGTATTGATATGCATTATACGAAACAAATCAGTGCATTTTAAATAGTAAAAAAAAAGTAAAGTTATCCCACAACAGGCCTCAGGAGGCCCTTGGGGTAGTAGGAGGTTAAGGCTCCCACTTTTTCTAGACAATCGGCACTTTGTCAGCCGGGTTGTCAGCCCTGCGTGACGGCCCCGCTTTACCCCAGAACAAGCGTCTGGTACTCATTTCCGTTAGAGGCTGAGTCGACCCCAGGGCCATAGTGCCGCCAGAGGGTTTGGGTCAGTTTAAAAATCCTGACCCCAACGGGACTTGAACCCTCGACCCTCCGGCTTGCAGCTCAGTGCCTTAACCACTACGCTACGACGTGCCCCACGCATTTTAAATAAACTGAACTTTATTTGAAACTATATAAAACAATAAATACGTACTTGTCGCCATTTTATCACTGATTGGTGTCGCAGCCTCCTGTAGTTTCAACTAATGAACATTGCCCACACTCTTTACTTTAGTCAGTTGTAATATTGAACGCAGTAATTTTTAAAAAAGTTATTATTTTACTATTGTTTATTATTTTGAAAACATCATCGCGCATAAAATAATGTACCACGCACGTATCTCTGAAACGAGAATATCGCTCGGTTTTAAACATTTTCTTCGCTTCTGTAAAAAACCACTTCCCAACCTCGCATCGTAATATACTATTACTACCCCACGCCATTCGAATCTCACAGTGGAACGACCTGACAGGAGAGGGATCAGAATCATATGTTTTTTGACCACACAAGGACATGGAGGGCCACCCCAAGTGAGTGATCAGCTGAACAAAGGTCTTGCTCTGAGTCAATATGAAGCAGATATACACTAATATATTCATATTAAATATGACACATATTATAATGCTTATTATGATGGCCCTGATGGTGGTGGAGGTGAACATCACCCAGGTAACATGTCCAGATCGGTTGAATCCAGAAAGGCTGCGCACAGCGGTGGAAAATATACCAAGCATAATATAATAAATTATTACATTAGGAAGATATTTGGACTGAAGAAAGGTAAGTGTGTAGGGAAGTATCCGAGCTGCCATGAACCTCTTCTTGTTTCGATAGTGCCAGTGAGAATGTTTAATTATTTCAATTTTTTGTAATTCCAATGATGGACCTTAACAAAATATCTAACAAACTCACTGGCACTATCGGACTCGCGCAGACATAAGCTCTCCATACATCCCTATCCTGAAAGAATGTTTTCCAATTATCTCCTTATACTCTACTTACCTCAAAACTTGGTTAATAATATTCTACCATCTCATTATTGGCCATCAAACTGGGCTCTCCCTCTGTTTTTCGTACAATAAGTTTGCATGCCCCTACTTCATTCCACATTCGTGCCAGAATCCTTACGGACACGAAATGTTATTTTTAAATTCTAAAAAATGCAGATAACCTTTAGTGACCAAGAAATATTTTTTTATTCCAAATAACTCAAATTAGTGTTCTGAAAATATTTATGACTTTTTTCAAAGGAAATTGAAAGTTTCGAATATATGTTCTGAAATTTACATGAGTATATGATTTTTTAAGGAAAATAAAAGTTGGTATTTGTGTACCCGTAAAACATATAGGGATTTTCTCCATAGCTTCGGAGAATGAAGTTAAATGTATCGGTTACATGGTGCAGGCTTAAGTCATTTCATCAGCAATACAAATATAATCATTACTAGCCTACACATTCAATACAAGTCTCTGTTAAATTATTTAGGGGATGATAAGAAAACTTTTCAGGATAGGATGTATGGAGGGGTTCTTTGCACTCGACCATGAACCTCGAGTTCGATAGTGCCAGTGAGTTTGTTATGTACATACGTTATGGTATACAGTATATTTCAGAACATGATCACCTCGCCTCACACCACTCGCTCATTGCAGCTATCAATGACAAGAACAACCCTCCCGAATTAACAATAGCATTATGCTGTTTCTAGAAGTGTCTCTCTTTTGTCCACTCATATTTAAAGGAATTCAAGAAGGGTTGCCTTTTGTTCACTGGAATGGAACAGGGAATGCTAGGAGTTTATACAATAGCGGGGCGCTAACGATTCAATTAAGAGGGAGAAGTTGAATAGTATCCTGCTGGAGTTCGGAATTCCAAAAAAGTTAGACTTATACGAATGTGTATAAATGGCACAAAGATTAGGGTGGATGTAGGCAAACAGTTTTCGGATACTTTTGAAATCCAGAATGGGTTGAAGCAAAGAGATGCACTATCTCCTCTACTATTTAACTTTGTACTAGAGCATGCCATTAAATCTTTGGATGATGAAGAAGCCTACAACTCTATGGTATTAATAAGCTGTTAGTTTATGCTGATGATGTAGTTCTATTGGGCGATAGCTAGGAGATACTAAAGGCCAACACGCACACACTATTGAGTAACGCTAGGAAATTGGGACTGGAAGTAAATATCAATAAAACTAAATATATGGTCACACATAGAAATACATTATATAATGGAAATGGACAACTAATGATAAATGAGTGAAATTTTGAGGAATTATCTGAATTCGAATACCTAAGAACAATAATCACAAATAGCAATGAGATGCACAAAGATAGCCTATTAAACATAGGCTTACTTCTGGAAATGCGTGCTATTATGTATTACAGAGACTCTTGACATCCCAAGTCTTTAAAAAGAACGTTAAGCTGAAAATATAAAATCATCATCATCATCACTCCAGGGATTAGGCAATTGCCCGTTCCGACTTCATAATGCATCAGCCCAACGTCTTCTAGGTCTTCCAACATCACGTCTTCCTCTTGCTTGATAATTTCTTGCTAACAATAGATATCTCTCCTTACTCATTCCATCCATGTGATCAATCCATTTCTGTCTGTAATTCGTGACTTTATCCAATAAAGGCTGTACTTTCAATTCTTCTCTTATATCCTCATTTCTTATTCTATCAAGTCTTGCACATCCTTTTGCTTGTCTTAGGAACCTCATCTCCGCCGTCTGTATTCTATCCTTCTGTTTTTTCACTGGAGCCCAAGTTTCACACCCATACAATATTGTGGGAACCGCCATAACATTATACATTTTTATCTTGGTTTCTTTTCTAATTTTATTTTTGAATGTTCTCTCTATTGTTCCACACACACCGTCTGAAATTTATTTATTTTGGAGTCAATATCTCTTTCCACATTGTAGCCAACATCACAGCCCAAATATTTGAAACTGAAAATATATAAAACTATTATTTACAAGTTATATTATATGGTTGCGAAACATGGACTCTTACTTTAAGGGAGGAAAGGAGATTAGGAGTATTTGAGAATAAAGTTCTTAGGAACATTTTTGGACCAAAGAGAGATGATCAGACAGGTGAAAATGGAGAAGGCTACATAACTGTGGACAGTCTTTATGGGAAGCCAGATATAATAAGAACGGTTAAGTCTCGTAGACTGCAGTGGGCAGGACATGTGGCACGAATGGGGAATGAGAGACATGCATGGAAGGTTATTGTGGGAAAACCAGAGGGAAAACGCTCAGTTGGTAGACCAAGAATGAAATGGAAGAATAACATTAACCATGATTGGAAAATATTAGCTCAGGATGGGAATGTATGGAGAGCTTATGTCCGCGCGGCCATAAACCTGCGGGTTCTATAGTGCCAGTGAGTTAGAAGGATACTAAATGACTTCTCTCTCTTAATTCAATCATTTGCCTTTTTGAAGTCTAGAAATAGCTGATGCTCAATGTCATTATATTCCCATACATTTTCTCAGATCTGTCTTACACTAAAAATATTTTACCCAGTGGGACGTTTGTCCGTGTTTCTTGACGGTCGTATTTTTATTAGAAAGATCGTCACTCTTTTGACTAAGGCACTTTTTATCTGACTTATCGCCTTCTACCTGTCCGGCAAGGGTAACCTTTTCGGCAGCAGCTCTACCGCCGTCATAGCTCTCAGTCTTTTATACACGCAAGCTCCTCTACCTTGACAAGGTAAAGGTACAGTGGAAAGTTATATCTAATAATTAAAAATTGAAATGTACTGTATTACCCTATTCATATTCCTAATAAGATTACTCCTTCCATGGTTCGTAATTTATTAATATGTAACATATTAAACATTTAAAAAAGTTAGAATTTAACAGCCCATCTCGTAATTTTAGGTTTTTCGAAGACTAGTTTCGATACATTTTTGTTCCATCTTATGAAGTGAGGTGCTAAATTCTAACTCTACTTATAAGTAAAACAAACCTCATAGTGTTACTTCCTTTAAATATTAACGTAACGTACTAAGTAATGTTTAAAAAGAGTTCATATAAAATCAAAGTTCTCACAATAACGTCTCAAAAAAGAGAGACATCGTCATCCTGCAAATACGTGTATCCGATTGAGGGTCTTTCCACTTTTCAGCGGTTGCCCTTTTACCAGCCGGCTGCTGGCCCTTCACATCCACATGTGTCAATCACAGAGGTAGATGATCAACAGCCAGTGTAGGGGTGACATGTGGGTTAGCATGTCGAGTCCCCCAGCCGTTATAGCTGGTTTCTCAACCTGGAGCCGCTACTTATTGTAGCTACCCAATTGCCTTACGATGCTGGGTGGGCACCGGTCCCATACTGGCCGAAATACCATGAGAAAATTTCTTCCCCCATGGAGACTCGAACCAGCGCAAGTCCCGTAGCTCTGCGCCAAGGCTACCTACCTTAACCGCTCGGCTACGACGCGGGACAAATACGTGTATCCAATTAGCAAAATATACCTTGTGTTAATAAATCCTACGAAATTTGAAAAATAATTTCAGAAACCAATATCTTAATATAAAAATCATAACATATATTTTATTAGGAATTCCTTGATTGCTGTAGTTTTTCCTAACCAAAGTACACATATTAATCTTTTTTCTCAAATTCTCCCAACAATATATTTACGTATGTATTGGAGGGTATTTCAATTTCACACTCCATATCCCTCCATTGAATGAGTTTCCGTTCCCATTTATTCCTAGTGATGTCCATAACGTACATATTCCGCAAGAAAAATGAATAAGGAATGTAATACAATTTTTCTATCCTGAATTTGATTGTGTAATTAGATATTTTCAGTTTTTTCTTCTGAAGTAATTTTTATATGATTTTGTTGGTAGGTCATATTTTATTTAACATCCTAAGTCAATAGCAAAGGAATTAAAATCAGCGCTAAAGATCCTACAGATTTAGCTCAGAAGTCTATTTTTAAGATTTTACGTGCTATAAATCAGCAAAACGAGAGCAACGGTTTTACGTCACTTCCGAAGGAAGTCACACCCACGATGCTCTTGTGCTCTTCTAACAACTCATCGACCTCAGTCAATTTCAAACCGCGAACTGCGGACTCAGAGACGAGCATTGTAACCATTAGTCCATCGAAACCCATTGCATACTTTGTTCTAATGTTTTAAATTTTAAATGTGGTTAAATGCTAAAATAGTTCTCATTTTAGCAGGAATATTGTTCATAAAGGAGAAATACTTCATCAAAAATTTAAAATATAATATATTTTATATAAATTAGTGTGTCTATATGCCCCTTGGGACTCAAAACCTAAATGATGGATTTAATTGGGTTTTGCTATAATTTACAGAATGTTTCTGAGACAATTAATATATTAACAAGATATTGCCGTATGTACTGCAGGGCCGGAGCCTAAAAATGTGCATCGGTGCACTGAAAAAGTAGTTTTCTTCACACTTAAATGGCTTACGCAGTCTAAACCATAACAAATACACCAAAATAATTCCAATATAATATATACAGAATTGAATATCTCAAAAAATCTACAAAACGTCCGCGACGGTATATGTCTATCTACTACAAATAACTCAAAATAATATTTTTGTCATTCAGCTCATTGATACCAAGAATATCTGGATAAGTAGATTCCTGGGCAAGCGCAGCAGCGCACGGCGGGTATTCGCTACTTATAAACGATCACCTCCGCTTAATGGCACAGATGCCTTTTCCATCAGTACAGGTGTCAACACCCTTCTTTGTCTTCCAAGATAATTTTTTCCTCTTTCTTAGTTAATAAAAATTAGATTAAAGTGAGTTTTTTCATGAAGTTCTTTTCAATATGAAAAGGTTGTTTTTACGACATTTCTGAAATTTTTATCCAGGCTATGGCTGAATTACAACTCACTTCCGAGATTGAGGTGCCATCCATGATATGATGGGAGATAAATGATAACGAAGCACGAAGAGAGCCCTTAAATGTACTTAACCTAAATTCCAGACATGGGCGACAACAGGAATAATTCCTTTCTATAAAAAATACTGCGGCTCACCGGGAATTGAACCCGAGAACTCATGATGTTCGGAAACTATGACCGCGAGGCTGTTATGGTTTGTCTACTTAATAATAATCTTTATATTAACACTATAATGTTTTGAACAAAAGCAAAATCTACTTCGTTTATCCTGAGGGAGAAACCCATAATTAGTTCCATTGGGAAACATATTAACTGTAATATTTGCAGTTTGCATTTATCTGTTCAAATACTGTGGGCTACTTGGCAATACGCTGTCAAACATGAAGCGATGTGTACGATACCACGGAGAATACAAACACGGGTCTGTACTTAATATCAAATGACATGGAAGATCATTCAATAAGGTCACCACTCACTTCCTGAGCAAAGAATCACCACCAGACAATTCACTGCACTTAATATGTTGATTTATTTTTCAGTTTTACAATTATTTTTCTACATCTAATCAATTACTGTCATCCTTCTCCACACATCTCTGACATTCCAAACTCCACCGACTAATCCTTTTTCTCTCATGCTGCTCAAAACACCATCAATTCACGTTATTTTTTACCTCCGCCGAAGTCTGTCCCAAGCCATATCGGAAAAGGGAGAGGGGAGGAGTAGTAAAGAAACAGCGTTCAATATTTCCGGCTGATAGTAACCTGTGACGACCCCTGAATAGTTTAACAGATACTACTGTCTTGCAGTTTGGGTTAGGTAAAAAGGAAGAGAATCTTGAATAAAAATCACTTGACCCTAAAGGTTGGGGGTTGGCGCATTAGGCTAGCTTGCTGTTCCTTTGAAAACTATAGAATGATAAGAAACCCAATAATTAAAAACGGGCGGATTTAATAAACGACGAAATAAGCCGACGAAAATAACCAATTTTTCCAGAAACGTGGAATATATTATATATTATACTCTATATATATTCATATATTTTGTAGCCTCATCAGTCTGAAGTGTCAATCATGCAGGAGTCAGTGAAATTTAAGGTCCGATTTTGCTGGTTGAAATAATATATTTATTTTTCTATGTACTATGTATGCAATTACTTTGGAAGAAAATACAGGCGGACGCTAGAGTGATTTTTTAATGTTCGTATCAGGTGAACTCCTACTCCCAGATTTTGTTGATTAACGAACTCAAACTTACTTTTCTTAATAACTTATTGCTGCACGCCCAATCTCATAAACTCGAATGAAATTTTCATACGTTTATAAAGTCCTTTCATCTGTTTTTTTTTTAATTGAAAGGTCGATCAACTACAGAGATTTCGCGATATTCCTCTTCCCCCAAAACCTTTCCTCACTCGTTGCCCAACTTGGCTACGGGCTGTAGACAACTGCTGTGAGTAATTTGAAGAATATAAATAAAACCTTATAAATTCACTGCTTGATGCATTTTGTGTATCCGAAGCGGATGAAATTTTAAATGACTCTATTGAAATGTGTACATCAAATCTCACTTGATAACTCATGTTAAAATCATTGCGAAACTTCTCTAAGGGATAACGTGAGGTACCGAAGGTAACAAAAGTAAAGCTTTGTGATGCACACGGCACTGGTAGAATGAGGTGAAAACAAGTTTGGCAAACATGGAGGCAAGGAAACTGGTCTACAGTGCAGTTTCTCTTCGTCATACTCGTCGATAGGAACGGAGCATATTAACCTAGTTTTGATTAAGAGATTAGAGTCATTCTAGTAGATATGCGACTACTGCTCTGAAGAGCACCATTCATAAACGTGTGATTCCCGAGCAGAAATATTCGCTACAATAAATTACAACTTATCGCCATTCACAACGCTGCAGGGAGATAATCAGAACATTGCTATATAGTCAAATGCAAATCATTCTCCAATGAATCCTCTGCTATTGTGATGTTGTTGGAAATGAGGCTGCAGATAGCTTAACAAAGGACGTCACACAAATCCAATCATTCTACAACAAGGTTAACTACAGATGAGCTGCGTCCTTCATAAATGATACAATAAAGAAAATCCATCACAGATTGAAAATTCAGCATGGAAACTAGCTATCATAATTGACCTAGGAAAGAAGCATTTACAAAATTCCAAATAGCCACTTGCCAGAATAGCTTGGCCAAACATCTAACCGCATTGGCGTTTCCAATAGTCCCCTCTCCTCCTGATCAAATCTCGGACTCATCAAGGACTTTTAACGCCTATTTATCTGGCTTACGTCGAGAAGTAAAACCTTAGTGAACAAGTATCGGGAGGCAAGAAAAATATCAGTGGGCGAAAACCCCTGATTTTGTGCTGTAATTATTATTACTTCTATGAGTTTTTTTGTAGTTTTTGTCATTGTGAGGCATTGATATTTATATCAAATCCTTTGTATTAAATTAGAAAAATATATTTGAGAAGGTGCTGAAGAAAAACATTGAACTGACGATATTATTCGCTGTTGCAAACTTTTTAGTGCGATACATTAGTAAAGGTTTAATCGATTTAATTTTTTTTTCGACTCAAGACGAGTCTAAAGCATGGTCCCGTTCCTACAGTTGATGTGGAGCGGTGTTTTTCGGCTTACAACTTAATTTTGAGCAATAAACGCTACAACGTCTCCAATGAAAACGTAGGAAAAGCGTTTACTAACTATTATGAAGCAAACTATGGGAATAGTGATGATATATAAAAACACTGTAAAGGAAATAAAGTATTCAATTCGTGTATAGATACTTCATTGTGAAATATGTGTTAATTTATTTTTAATATTCATTAAATAATTGGGTACCTTGCAATAAGTATTATCATCATTCCTTAATACATTATTAGCACCTACTTTACATTTTATTCAACCTAAGTAGATCTGGATAAGAATATATTTTAGGCTGCTTAAATGTCACTATTGTATACTAACATTTCGCTGACTAGTGATAAGTCACCGGAAACCAAGTTCCTTATATCAAAAACTGGAACTATTATACTCGAAGAACATTTGGAAGATTGTCGAAAGGCTTTGTTCCACTTACAGTCTTACGAACACTTATAAAAATGTGAACATAAGTTACAGAAGCATTGTCACTAACATAATGTGTGTACACTCATATTCGGAAGACAAACCCAGGCGTGTGAAGTGCTATTTCTCACATTGACGTGGTGAATCCTGTTACTACCAACGATGATACACGATCGAGTATGGTCACTATTAACCATAACCACTTTTCATATCACGGAGAAATACCTTGTGCTGCCTACAGAATATCTACACAGGTACGCAGTTGACCAGGCCTTAAGATGGTATCCCAACAACTTACTCGAGGGTTCAGGGCCAATCACTATCAACCTATTAAATATATGTAATTAAAGAAAAAATACAATTAAAAAATTTAAAAAAATATAAATTTTGTTACGGCGGCAGATTTTGTGGCGAGTATTACCCCGCTCTGATAACTATTAGACGTCACTGCTACCTTCCGGGATCGCTGGGTTATGATACTGCTGTACTTAGTAAAGGATTCCAAACATTCAACGAAGTTATTTACGACAAAACAGCCTGCCTCGGGCCCATAGAAGGCGGCTAACCATTCATCTTTCTGTTTCCACTTGAACATGCATATGAGTATAGCACTGACTATGATTTGCATGGATTGACCTAATTTCGTTATGGGATAGAGAACAATGGCTATTCTTTAAATAACAAGAATGGGCGTAACATAAAGTATTGGTTTTTAATACAAAAATAAGTGTGGATTATTATAAAAAATAAAGTAATATAAATAACAGAACTATATCTTGGAAACATCAATCAAAGCCCCATAATAAACAAAACATAATAAGATAACGACGTACCATTCAAACAATCACACTCAAACGTCTCTAAGCAGAATCGAAAGTCCTTCTTCCATGCTGACTTAGATTAAATTAAATCCAACCATTCTTCGGTGTACAATCCACATGCTTATCTTCTGCATTACCATGCTAACTTCACCCTTCGCATGGTACACCAGAGTAGGATTCCAACACTGAATCCACTCGTTAAAGAACCCAAACGCCACTTGTTAGGCCGATCGACTGACTGTTTCAAGTCCACTGAGATTGCCGAGCATATATCAGGTTCGCCAGGAGAAGGGATGTGCGCTACCAAGATGCGCAATGGAAAGGGTAAAGAAGGAAGGGGTAACCACACGGAACACAGGAAACATTGGCAGGCTTCACAAATGTTCGTAAGCGGGAAGGAGCACGAAGATGATAACTGAACCGCAAAAGGCACTTTCGGTTCAATAGCTCCCGCTACACCCTCCGGGTAAAAAGAAAAAGTCCATAGACTTCCAAATAAAGTCCAGAGAAGCAATCCCACGTTGGGAGGGGAACATAAGCACTATTGGATTCCAGCGGTAACTTCAAAGCAAATCTTTCATCGTCCCCAATATCACGATCACCACACCCGTTTTCATGTAGACTATTCCAGCGCTGAAAATATACTCCAATTTACTTCAGCCGCCATAGCACAACATTTGCGGTGTTCCAGGTGAAGACTCGGGTGACGATAATCATCGGATTGCCGGATCGCAATCCCGTTCCACCGCTTTCCAGGAATCCATAGTTCCAAAGCCACTATGTCGGTCAGCTGGGCACTCGGGGGGTCGGCCGGATCCTCCAAGCGCTCGACTGCCGAACACTCCAGGCAATATACACTGTAGAACTGCCAATGTTTAAGGAAAGGTAACTGAAACAAAGAACAGGCGCAAACAGGAAAGCAGAACCATAGATATGCTAATTTAACATGTGTCATAATACAAAGTATAGCTTTGACATTCCACTTTTTTCATTAAAAAAAAAACAAACTTGGAATTACTCGTAGCGTTACACAATTTGACATGGCCACTGACGTTTTCTAACTCCAGAGTTACTGGTGTTAGCAAGCGTTTTACAACATAGGGTTCAGACCATTTGAACATAAGTTTTTCCGATGCGTTGTTCATCAGTAATACATTCTACTATCCCAAACGAAAATATATACATATATAAACAAACTACGTAAACTAAGATTGACATTTCTCTGGACAAATGCCCATACCGCTGACATTTCCAACACTGTAGATTCTTTTTTGAATACCCAGAAGGACGATTCGCCGAAGTATTAGATTTATTTAAATTGTCAGCTTTACTTCTTTCACTAAAGTCCCACTGTTTTTCAGCAATTTCAAAATCCGCCACTTTTCTGGCTAAGAGACACATTTCGGCTACATTCTGAGGTCTTGTAGCAAAAATCAAATGCTGTCTAGTAGCCGGGACATATTTTTGCAGAATGAGATCAATTAAACTTTTCTCTCAGAAAATAAAGGATTCAATACAAATGAAGCTCCTTGTATATTGGCGATAAATTCCAACAAAGATTCCTTAGGCAGTTGGAATCGACGTGACACAAATTTAATCCAAAAGTCTTCCAACAATCTAGGAGGCAACAATGAACACTTCACATGTTCTAAACTTTCCATCCAAGAGAATCTCAACTTAACAATTTCACTCCAGATTTTCAATAAGATTCCTCCGATGCAACTCAAAATCGAGTTTACAAAATACTCATCGGAAACCAATTTCAATTCGAAAATCGAGTTAATTTTGATGAGGAAGACCACTAACGATTCCTTATCTTCACCATCACAGGGATCTACCTTTCCAATCAACTCTCGGAAAAGCCGTTGATTATTCTCTTCCATAAAAGAAGAAATGTTAGAAACAGTTCCACTAGATAAATCTTTAATAGAACTAAGTCTACGATCACTCATGCTCTTGTGTTGTTCTGCCAAATAATCTTCTTGGGTTGCACCATCTACAATGAACTTACGCTTTATTAATATTTGTTCAGGCTGGGAGAGAGAATTCATGTAATTTTTAAGCCGCTGACGTAATGTGTTTACATCACCTTCAACCTCTATACCTAGCAGGCCTAATTCACAAACGAGCTTATCTCTGGATATTACATCCACCCAGCTAGGCATGTTTATAAAGTATGATAGACACAAGATGTAAACAACAATAAGCGAACGTAGTATTACTTGCATAAATCAGTCTCTGTTTTGGAACGAAGAAAGATGAATCAATGTTTACGTAATGTACAACAAACACGTAAACCAGTACTTAATAACTTCAACATAAGTACAGCATATCTTTCAATATGAAAAATACAAAGAAACACTTTGTTACCATTTGGGCGCAATTAAACCCAAAAACCAAACCCTGAACCACGCTCTGAGAAACCATTTGTGGCGAGTGCTACCCCGCTCTGATAACTATTAGACGTCACTGCTACCTTCCGGGATCGCTGGGTTATGATACTGCTGTACTTAGTAAAGGATTCCAAACATTCAACGAAGTTATTTACGACAAAACAGCCTGCCTCGGGCCCATAGAAGGCGGCTAACCATTCATCTTTCTGTTTCCACTTGAACATGCATATGAGTATAGCACTGACTATGATTTGCATGGATTGACCTAATTTCGTTATGGGATAGAGAACAATGGCTATTCTTTAAATAACAAGAATGGGCGTAACATAAAGTATTGGTTTTTAATACAAAAATAAGTGTGGATTATTATAAAAAAATAAAGTAATATAAATAACAGAACTATATCTTGGAACAATCAATCAAAGCCCCATAATAAACAAAACATAATAAGATAACGACGTACCATCCAAACAATCACACTCAACCGTCTCTAAGCAGAATCGAAAGTTCCTTCTTCCATGCTGACTTAGATTAAATTAAATCCAACCATTCTTTTCGGTGTACAATCCACATGCTTATCTTCTGCATTACCATGCTAACTTCACCCTTCGCATGGTACACCAGAGTAGGATTCCAACACTGAATCCACTTGTAAAGAACCCAAACGCCACTTGTTAGGCCGATCGACTGACTGTTCAAGTCCACTGAGATTGCCGAGCATATATCAGGTTCGCCAGGAGAAGGGAGTGCGCTACCAAGATGCGCAATGGAAAGGGTAAAGAAGGAAGGGGTAACCACACGGAACACAGGAAACATTGGCAGGCTTCACAAATGTTCGTAAGCGGGAAGGAGCACGAAGATGATAACTGAACCGCAAAAGGCACTTTCGGTTCAATTTCATCTTATTTATGCAAGAGTTCAATTTGGTTGTTACATTAATATTTCATCCACATATTAAGAACTTGATAAAAACTGCAAAAATCTTACTCACCTTTCAGGAGATAGTTCGAATTGTAGAGCCTGAAATAAAATGAAACAGAAATTAGTCGTACATATTTGCCCAAAACTATATATATATATATATATATATATATATATATATATCCATCCATAGTAATTCTGCCCGAAGGCAGGTCCTTCGCTGCAACCATAGCACCTTCATGCTATGCTTGCAGCTTTACTAGGGAATTGTAGGTGTGGTAGCTTCCCGTTGCTTTCCACACCGGTGAAGGATGATGATGATGGCCATATGATTTCGGGGACCGTTTGGGCCTTAAAGTTTTCCTGACATTTGTCTTACAGGTGAGGAAAAACCCCGATAAAAACCTCACCCAGAAAAACTGCCCCGACCGCGGATCGAACCCGGGCCCGCTGCGTGAGAAGGCAGCACGCTACACCTCGAGACCACAGCGGTATATATATATATATATATATATATATATATATATATTATATATATGAGAGAGAGAGAGAGAGAGAGAGAGAGAATGACACAATATATTCATTATTTACACTATCATTGGTGGCTCAAGAATTCTGGGCTCAGTTTAACGAGATTGAAAACAAACTTCTCTTACACTATATGTGTCCACAGACACTCCCTAATTGTGCGGAAAATCAGTCGCACCGGGTACCAGTCATATCGTTAAAATTCGAAGAACAAAATTGCGCGCAATAAATCCGCATCCAGACTGAGCGAAGAAAACCACCATAAATATGTTCTTTGTTATTCTTTCATACCGCATATGTACCTCCATAAATATTTTCATCTCTAATTTCCAGATATTTCCCTCATTTCGACCCATTTTTTCTTTGTTAAATGTATTTTTTTATATTTTTCTTCTTGATACAATCCGACTCTCACATTACATTCTTCAGGTCCGTACATTCTTGTTGACATAACCCAACTCTCACATTACATTCTTAAGGTCTGTACATTCTTGTTGATACAGCCCGACTCTCACATTACATTCTTAAGGTCTGTACATTTTATTGATACAACCTGACGCTCACATTACATTCTTCAGGTCTGTACATTCTTATTGATACAATCCGACACTCACATTATATTCATCAGGTACGTACAATCTATTTGATACTACCCGACTCTCACATCATATTCTTCAGGTCTGTACATTCTTGTTGATACTTCCCGACTCACACATTACATTCTTCAGGTCTGTACATTCTAGTTGATACAACCCGACTCTCACATTACATTCTTCAGGTCTGTATATTTTATTGATACAACCTGACGCTCACATTACATTCTTCAGGTCTGTACATTCTCATTGATACAACCCGACACACATATTCATCAGGTACGACGATCGTTTTGATACTACCCGACTCACATTCTATTCTTCAGGTCTGTACATTCTTGTTGATATCTCCCGACTCTCACATTACATTTTTCAGGTATGTACATTCTAGTTCATACAACCCGACCCTCACATTACATTATTCAGGCCTGTACATTCTTGTTGATACAACCCGACACTCAATTTACATTCTTCAGGCCTGTACATTCTCCTTGATATAACCTGACTCTCATATTACAATCTTCAGGTCTGTACATTCTTGTTGATACAATCAGACACTCATTTTACATTCTTCAGGTCTGTACATTCTAGTTGATACAATCAGACACTCAGTTTACATTCTTCAGGTCGGTACATTCTTGTTAATACTACCCGAAACTCACATTACATTCTTCATGTCTGTAATTTTTTCTTGATACAACCCGTCTCTCACATTACATTCTTCAGGTCTCTACATTCTTGTTACAACCCGACACTCACATTATATGCTTCAGGTTTGTACATTCTTGTTGATACAATCCGACACTCGCATTATATGCTTCAGGTTTGTACATTCTTGTTGATACAACCCGACACTCACATTATATGCTTCAGGTCTGTACATTCTTGGGGCACGCCGTAGCGTAGTGGTTAAGGCACTGCGCTACAAGCCGGAAGGTCGAGGGTTCGAGTCCCGGTGGGGTCAGGATTTTTAAACTGACCCAAACCTTCTGGCGGCACTATGGCCCTGGGGTCGACTCAGCCTCTAACTGAAATGAGTACCAGACGCTTGTTCTGGGGTAAAGGCGGCCGTCACGCAGGGCTGACAACCCGGCTGACATCAAGTGCCGATTGTCAAGAAAAAGTGGGAGCCTTAACCTCCTACTACCCCAAGGGCCTCCTGAGGCCTGTAGTGGGATCACTTTACCTTTACCTGTACATTCTTGTTGATACAACCCGACACTCACATTATATGCTTCAGGTTTGTACATTCTTGTTGATACAACCCGACACTCGCATTATATGCTTCAGGTTTGTACATTCTTGTTGATACAACCCGACACTCACATTGTATGCTTCAGGTCTGTACATTCTTGTTACAACCCGACACTCACATTATATGCTTCAAGGTTTGTACATTCTTGTTGATACAACCCGACACTCGTATTATATGCTTCAGGTTTCTACATTCTTGTTGATACAACCCGACACTCACATTATATGCTTCAGGTCTGTACATTCTTGTTGATACAACCCGACTCTCACATTACATTCATCAGGTCTGTACATTCTGTTGGTTGTAGTTTTCCCTAACATACAACTGCAAGTTTGAAGACTTTTCGTAACTTAGTCGAATTATTAGGATTGGTGATGCTTTTCTCTCTTCAAGATCATCAATATTAGAATGAAACAAGCTTTCTTACCAGTGTACACCTTCGTACTAAAGAAAATTTTAATTAGAATCTAATGCAATTATATACATAATGTTTACCCGAGGGGCGTGAATTCAATCAACGGAATCTCAAAAGTGCTGGGATATTTAATATACACATAATTTGGTATTAAAATAAATCAATAAATTTTCCAAATCTCACTTAAAATTATTATGCGTGAACATTGGTATTCAAATTTCCCGCCGCGGCATCAACAGACTCGGTGAGGATGGCGTCTATTCGGATGCCACTCCTCATACATGGCAGCAGCCCTTACACCATTACCTTATGCAGCACCATAAACCATATGCATTCTGGCAAGTTCAGCACAAGATATTAAATATAACATTGGTTCCTGGTAGGTCAGTCGTCCTCAACTAAATTATTGAACTTCATTACGTAATTCCAATATGGAGGCTTTTCAGAAACAATGTTTTATATTCTGCATTTTAACCAGTTACATGGCAGGATCAATCCACCGCTATGGTCTCGAGGTAGCGTGCTGCCTTGTCATGCAGCGGGCCCGGTTTCGATCCTCGGTCGGGACAGTTTTTCTGGGTGAGGTTTATATCGAGGGTTTTCCTCACCTGTAAGACAAATGTCAGGAAAACTTTAAGGCCCAAACGGTCCCCGAAATCATATGGCCATCATCATCATCATCATCCTTATCATTATCATCATCATCCTTCACCGGTGTGGAAAGCAACCACACCTACACTTCCCCCCTAGTAAAGCTGCGGCAGCATAGCATGACAATGCTATGAGTGCAAGTGAACAGACCTGCTGCCTCGGGCATAATTCGTAGGGACGGATGGCAGGATCTTAAAATATATAATTATAACTTTAATAGGTCCAGTAAATAAGCCATTTGATCTCTTAATTCTTGCATCACGGGCGCCAATGCAGATACTTTTGGGTTTTCTGTTGTTTTAAAAAGGTCGCTTTTCTGTAGGATTTTTTAAAAGAACTGGAAAATAAACCATTTTGAAAATCGAATATAAACCAAATAATGTAACAGATTTTGGAACTATTGGAATGCGTCAGTCGTTTCCCGGAAAGAATTTTCTAAATACCAATCGTGATTAAAATTGGCAATATAAGAGATGATTGTAATTCCAGAGACGTTGGTAAATTTCCTGGAATAAATGTATATTATCATCACATCATCATCACATGGACAATTTCGTTTTAGGCCAATTTGGCCTGTTACGGTACACCTAGCGAAGAGGTCTTTGATCTTTCCACCATGTTTTTGGTCTTCCT
>JASPKZ010001463.1:0-61394 GCA_030220185.1 Diploptera punctata | reverse complement strand
TTGATTCTCTATGTCAATGCACTATCAAGTGAGCTACCTAGGCCTCCAAGCTAAATTCCCAATAAAAAATTATTTTTAATAAAGAAGCCGGGGCACACAGTAGCGTAGTGGTTAAGGCACTGCACTACAAGCCGGAAGGTCGAGGGTTCGAGTCCCGGTGGGGACTATGACCCTGGGGTCGACTCAGCCTCTAATGGAAATGAGTACCAGGCGCTTGTTCTGGGGGTAAAGACGGCCGTCACGCAGGGCTGAAAACCCGGCTGACATCAAGTGCCGATTGCCCAGAAAAGTGGGAGCCTTAACCTCCTACTACCCCAAGGGCCTACTGAAGCCTGTAGTGGGATACCTTTACCTTTAATAAAAAAGCCGCCATTTGCAAAAAATCATAGCAACGGCTCGTAGCATTTGGGGTTAGGGAATGAACTATGTATAAGAGAAAAATACGCGTTTAGATTGGAGGCCTAGGTAGCTCACTTTGATGTAGCATTGACATAGAGAGTCAAGGGTCCTGGGTTCAAACCCAGTCTGGGCGTATATTTCTCTTTTCAAATATAATTTTAGGCTACTTGAAAACGAAGTCTGTTTTAAATTTGTATTGTCTCGGAGGAGGCCTGAATTGAGCTGATCATATATTCAGGGAGCGTGTCAATGCAGTTGTGGGGTCAAAAAAGTGTCATTGGGAACCAAAGTCTCCCTAGAGGTCCTGCCATTGTAACACCTTGGCGGCGCGACACGACGTAGGGTTGCAAGAGTGCCTATAATTTGAGAGGTTAAATACGATGGAGGAGGAGAAGGAATATAATTTGATCCAGATCAAGTAGAAGAGATGATCTAACGATTTTAAGATCGATAGTTTAATTAAAATTATTATCTCTTGTCCAAACTTCCCTCAATAAAAACATCAAGCTAAAAATATGTAGATATAATAGATTCAAGAAACATTTCAGAGATTTTATTTATAATGGAGGAAAATCAAGTTACGCAAAACACGCAATTCAGGCTGGACACCATATGCATAACATCGATAACACCCTCACAATAGTACGTAGAGATCACATTCCAACGAGGATAAATATACTGGAGGAAATCGCAATCCTAAGAGAAATCGACAACAACCTGATTCTTAATGAATGCACACCTAGTCCACACAATCCTCTGTACAAAATTCTCATAACCAAGTCAGTGCTTCAACAAGGGCCAACAAGTACGGACCTAATGCATTCTGCTGATGATGGGACCAGTCCCGAAAGGCCTATAGAAATTTAAAACAACTTAAGTTGAGGAGGCGGACCTACAAGGTAACTATTTAATAGTTTTTAACCGTATATTATATTACTGTGAAAAATATATAACTGTTATCCTTCCAGTTATATTATATGGATTAGAAATGTGGACTCTACTTTAAGAGAGGGGGGAAATTACAAGTATTTGAGAATTAAGTTCTGTGGAAAATTTGTTTTGGGCCAAATATAGATGAACAGATAGGCGAATGGAGAAGAATTTTTAACTGTGAGCTACATGAACTTATAGGAAACCATATACAATAAGTATAATTAAGTCTCGTAGACTGAGATGGGCAGGGCATGTGACACGAATCGGAATGAAAGAGGTGTATGGAAACTTCTTATATGAAAACCAGAGGGTAAGACCAAGAATGAGGTGTGAGAATAACATTAACCGTGATTTTAGGGAAGCAAATTATACAGGAGAAGATTGGAAAACTTTATCTCAGGAGAACGATATATGGAGAGCAAATGTCCGTCTGCTCTCGAACTTGCGGAATCGGTAGCGCCAATGAGTTAGGTATTATTATTATTATTATTATTATTATTATTATATTATTATTATTATTATTATTATTATTATATATTACCTAGATGAAAACTTAATTTTAAACTTGATACTTCAATGAAATATAATTTCATATAAATTAATGGATTTTGCAGTACAGTACAGTACAGTACAGTATAGTAAAAGCTCCTTAAACGCGGTTCCTTCATTAGCGTCTTCATTATTCGCGGGTTAAAAAATTGCGATACAGTTCCTGTATTTGCGACTGAAAATTTCTTTATTCGTGGATACAGTCTGTATATTAGAAGCATTAGTATCCTTTATTAACGCATCGGCAACTTTTTTTTTGCTGCAGGCACGTGTCAAGAGTGATTCAAACCAAATGGACAAATTAATATCAAAGTAAAACAAACCTTATTGTCACTAAGCCTAAAGATCATTGTTAAAAGCCACCGCCGCTGTATTTCATGTGCCGCTATGTTCATAAATGCCGCCCTCGCCACGATTGGTGTTTTATTGTTTCAACTTGTCATTTGTTGCAATAATTTATTAATAACACATGTCTCTTCTGCTTTGTTGTCAATTTATAATGTCGAGTAAAAGGAAAATTGTTCAAATCTCTCATTATTTTATTTTAATTTGATAATTTTTATTTTATTTGATAATTTTAATTTTATTTTAACCTTGGAACATACCCCTTTTCACCCATATAAATTACCATTGCATATTCGCAGCATATTTGCGGAACACATTCCCCGCGAATAAGGAGCTTTTACTGTAATGACTTTCCTGGCGGTTCCGGAGGAGTATTAGTGATGGGCTACACAAGGATTTTTTTGTTCTTCTCAGGGCTCTCTCGTTTCCCAAATTTTATCCCAACAAACTCTCCAGCCCTCTTCCTTCCCCATCATATCATTCCATCTACATTAATTCATTTCGTATCACCTTCGAACTCATCTCATTATGTAAAAAAAAATAGTCTGGTTTGGCAAATCACAGGTGTTGTGATCTAATGGGTCACACTCATGTAGTTCCACATGACTCCGAGCTTATGTGTAAGACTGAGAGCAGAATAGAGCTAAAAGGAGGGTTATAGCCCCTCCTCGAGGCCTTCGGCCCAGCCCAAATAATTGATGTGTATGAATATTTAATGTGTGTCGAACCAGGAACAGCATTACAGATAACATATCACCGTAGAATAGATTCCATCTCATTCATTCCATAAGTAAAGATGTGTAGGGCAAAGAACTGAAAATAAGTTTGCGGTGTTGGGGCCATAAAGACCGAACCCTTTTTTACTCATCTAATCCAAATTCAGAGACTTAAATAACTAAAGCGAGATAGACAAAATATCAACCACAATAAGCGGATGTGTAAAGAAAAAAGTGTCTATCTCATGGTAAACTAATAAATCATTCCCCAGAATTCTACTCATTTATATGCACATAATCAAATATTAATAAAAATAAGAAAGGGAGCACCCACTATCATTTGAGTAAGAAAATTTCACAAACACTGATCTTGAACCACAACAAAAGTCCTTCCCTTCCATCACTCTGGAACAAAATACAACTTTTAAGCCAAGTTAAAGGCTCTCTCATACCGAAAGAAATGACCCGTGACGAAGTAGTCTCGCTCTTTCTCTTCCCCTTTCAGAAAACTTCCCCATTCTCATCTCTTTTCTTTTTTTTGTTGTCATCTGTATTCATAATTACACAACTGGGGGCGATCATACATCCATTCAAGGCGCCAGTACTATTATTCATATGGCCCTTACCCATTTCCTTTACATGCAAGTGTACCTTCTCATCAGCATTGCCCTCATCTCATGTTTATATATGCGTATACGCGCATAAATCGGCCCCGAAAGCAAATTGCAATGTGTGTGAGCAGCTTCCTTTGATAATGCTAAACAAGAAGGCGGCTATGGACGGATGAGATCCACTCTGTTCTAGCCTTTAATATACTGCTGGATGCACTACACTTGCTATGCAAAGTAGCGGTTGGCAACTAGTGGCACGTGTGACACGTGCCAAGACAAGTACCTCTCCATTATTACTGGAACGATGAACAGTTTTTTTTTCTCTCTCAACAGGAAATAATTTATTTCCTTTAGAGTTGTGAGAGATTAATGAATTGAATGCCCATTAAGGAATGATGCAGACCAGGCTCATGGGCTAATGGTCAGACCTTCTGACTACAGTTCATGGAGTCCCGGGTTCGATTTTGCGGTGAGACCATAGAAAGTTTTTCTTAAAGGGAATTATTCTATGGTCGGGATTTAGATTAATTTTATGTTCAAGGTCTCTCTTGTTGCTTTATTACCATTCATCACCTAATATATTATCGGGGTAACGTAACTCGTCTTTCTGGTGGTTACATTTCCGGCATGTCAGTCGAAAATATCAGAAATATCAAAAATAAAACCTGATGGAATTAGTAAAAAAAGACGCAAATTTGAGTACAAATAGCAGTTTATGTATCTTGGATCGGAAAACAAGTGGCAAACAAGTTACCAACTATAGTGAGACTTATCGGATATCATCGGTTACAATTCGTGCTAGGAACATGTTTATTCTCTTTTCCGCCATATGTGTACTTCACGTGGAATTAAAAATCCATAATCATTATCACCAGCAGCACAACAATCCAATTTTATCTCGGCTTCCCTTAGAACTCTCTTCAAGGTTTCTTTAACCTCTATCATGTTTTAATTTACAACTTTCTATGTCCCTCTGAAGTCTTTAATCGAGATCTAGGTTGGCTTCAACTGATCAGTCCAACGTCTGATTCTTTCGGGTTTCGTAGCACTTATGTTGTTTGCAGGATAGGGTAGCTAACCCTATACTCATCCTCAGGATAAGATGATTTTCTATACGGACAGGTCTGAAATATACCGTTGGTGGATTGCTTATCGTCCTTGGATAACTTACTTGTATCCACGGGTGATAACGAAGACACGCAATTATCGACTTGGCAGGAATAAGTTGGTTTTCCAAACTTAGTGCATAACCATCAGCAGGTCATGTGCTCTTGAGACCACGTACTTCCCTTTGACCTCTTCTATCCACTCAATACTTAAAAATAACCTAGTATACAAAATGGGCAAATAAAAGTTTACTTAGAGTCTTATTGGATAGCCATTTGGTTTTGAGCACATTCCTGAAAGTTAGATAGCCCATTATTATTGTGCCAATATATAACAGCTATATTCCAACGTTACACATAGCTGATATTGTATGTTTTTTTATGTTATTTCTATCTCAACATCTCCTTCAACGTTTCAAACTTTCTTCAGATAAATAAATCCGTCACTAGAAACTGCGTGAACTAAGCTAATTCTCAGGAAGTTGAATTATGGTCCGTTATAAGGAATATATCTTTCTTTTGTTTTAATTTTCGAGTTTCAGGTAAACTCTTACCCCTAATGTTCGCTGTTATTTAGAGAATTCATTTCCCGTTCTATTTGAATCACAAATGAGTTTCGTTCCGAAAAATTAAGAATTGCGGCGACTGGAACGATTTTTAAATTCTCGTTTCAGATTAACCCCGACTCTTAATGGTCTGATTTTACTGGTAACGAATTTGACATCAATTTTCTTAAATTATGGTTATGTTCTGAGTTTAGTTACGAAAAGAATAAATATTGGCCGCTAGATCATTAACAGAGATACATTGGGCGTTTCTAAATCAGACCGACAAAGTTTGGGATCAGATAGATAACCTGTATGAAGCATTTGTTAAGGAACCAATGAGCTGAAACGCTTCGTTTCAGTGCTAGAGGGATCTTACAGTAAAGGATTGAAGGAAACGAATAAACACTCCTTTCAGTCCAAGAGGGGTTTGTCATTACTACTATCGCTTGATTTCTTTACTTCCGGAGCTCAGTACCATTTGGAACCTATTATAGAAGTTTGTTTATATTTATTGGTACGATCTGATGGATAGGTAGGGGTGGGCTCCTGATCTGCCTAGATTTCATTTTTTGGGGCTACATGAAGGCAATGGTTAATGAAAACAATATTTACCCTAAAGAAGATCTTGTAGCACGCATTGTCAGCGCAACAAGTGAAAATAGGGAAACCCCTGGCATTTTTGGAAGAGTAAGACAAAGTATGGCACATTGATGCACTGTTGTCTGGATTTCAATGGACGTGTGTTCCAGCACTTGTTGTGATGGAACAACAAACTGGATCCATCCTGACAATGCAACACTGGAAGTTTTTTTTTATTCTACTTATTTATTTACCGAATGTTCCCGTCCTAGTACTACCTTGGTTTCCTAGATGTCGGTATGAGGCGGAACGCTGACCACGTTCCACTCAAAATGACATCTATACGAAAACAAGTGTAACTAAATTAGTATGGTTCAAATCCTTCCCTGTAGAGGAGAGCGCCTAAATCTCTGTAAAGGGAAAACATAGGCTTACAATACAATACAATTTATTTATTTATTTAGAATTAAGTACGTTTTGCTTTTGCTTGTCTGTAAAGTATTTGGATTTACACATAGACTTATGTGACACAGGATCGCTTGTTATTTGCATGTAACTACTTACTTCCATCCATTCCTCCGAGACCCTTCTTGCACTGAAACGAAGCGTCACATTGTAGTTTCCTTAAGAAAATATGCTTCAATGAAGGTTAACTATCTGCTCCCAAAGTTTGTCGGTCTAATTTAGAAACACTCTGTATATATATATATATATATATATGACATGATAAGAAAATAAAAGCCTGGACGGAATATGAACCCGGACCTCTGAATTGGTACTTCAGCGTGCTATCCATTACACCACCGGGCAAATCTAATACGAACATTTATTTATCTTAAATATAATTACATTCTCCATTATTACGAGATGTAGTGAGAACTAGGTCTTCGCTGCCACCTGGTAGCTAGCTACTATAAGAAGTAAGCAAATTAAAGATAATATTTTTACTTTAAAGCAGAGATGCTTTATTGGCAAAAAAATTGTAACATCGAAAAATCGTCACGGCTATAAAGTAAAAATATTCTCTTTAATTTGCTTACTTGTTATAGTAGCTAGCTACCAGGTGGCAGTGAAGACCGAGTTCTCACTACATCTCGTAATAGTGAGGAATGTACAAGTGTATTTAAGAGAAATAAATGTTTGTATTAGATTTGCCCGGTGGTGTATTGGATAGCATGCTGAGGTACCAATTCAGAAGTCCGGATTCAAATCCCATCCAGGCATTTATTTCTTTTGTCATATTAAGCTTGCATTGCTCAATGTCAAAAATGTAATTATAATATATATATATATATATATATATATATATATATATATATATATATATATATATATTATGGCCATTTTAGATGTCTGCTAGGTAATATCGATGACGATAAGTAGAAAATTGGAAAATTTTTCATAAGATTAACCTCAATAGTTTTAGTTCCTCGGGATTCGCTAAAAAATACAATATTTAGATAAAATTCTTGATTCATCTGGAATAAGGATTAATAGAAACACGATTGTAAATACAGTAATATTTTAGATGACCAGGTTATAATTGTAGAAAGTAAAAATTATCTATAAGTGAAAATTTTTAAAATAAAAATAAATAAGGACAACATGAAAATTTCAGAAGAGAAATGTTAATTTTTGTAAATTGTGGTATGTTGTAAAACAGTAGTATATTACGATACGAGGTTGGGAACTGATTTTTACAAAACCGAGGAAAAATGTTTAAAAACCGAGGGATAGCGGGGTTTTTTAATTTCCGAGATTCTGTAAAACACTTCACAAACGTGCGCTGTACATTATTTTTTTGCGCGATGGTGTTTCAAAATAAATAATAGTAAAATAATAACATATTTGTTGGAAATATTTGCGTTCATTATAAACAATTGACTAACGTTAAAAGCGTGGGCAATGTTTATTAGTTGAAAAAACAGGAGAGAACAACTAACTGTTGATGACATGGCTGCAAGTACGTATTTATTGTTTTATATTGTTTCAAATACAGGGTGATTCAAAATTGACTTTACAACTTTACAAGATTATAGAAATTTATTTAGAAGACCTACAGAATTGGGTTTAAAGTCATATGATAGGACACCTCATCAAGTTTTCACCGACATAGTTTTATAATACCTAGTTCTCTCACCACGTGCTAATGTAGTTCATATCAAAATGGCTGCTTTCACAGGTACCGAGCGTGCTCGTTGTGTGTTTTTGTTCAAAGAAACTAAATCTGCGACAATTGTTCAGCGTAGATTTCGTACCCAGTATGGTAAGGATCCTCCTAGCAGGCCAACAATTTATTCTTGGCACCAAACATTTGTTAGGACTGGCTGTTCTGTTAGTCATTCCAAGCATACTGGCCGTCCACGTACGGCTGAAGCTGTGGTTGAACAAGTGAGGGATAGCTTTGCTCGGAGCCCTAGGATATGACATTTAAACCAATTCTGTAGGTCTTCAAAACTTGATGAATTGTGCTATCATATGACATTTAAACCAATTTTGTAGGGCTTCTAAATAAATTTCTATAAACTTGTAAAGTTGTAAAGTCAATTTGAATCACGGTGTATAGTTCAGTTCATTTAAAATCAGTGATTTGTTTCGTATAATATATATTAACACTACCTTTTGGATATTTTCTGTATGTACATTGTACGTAGTATACATAGAGGGCAGTGGATTTATTTCCCGCATGAGGGTGTAAATGTAATATTACAGTATAGTTATTTAGGTTGGCAACCCCGAAATATAAGAAGTTGAACTTTCAATATTGGTCGCCATTGCTGGTAAGTACGACAAAACGCACTATCGCGCAAAAAAAATTAATTAATTGATGAACTAATAGAATAAGATACAGATACTGTGTATTTAGGAAGCAGTGCCTCATTATTTAATAAGCAAATGTATGTCAACAAAAATATGATCAAATATAATTGTTTAAATATAATTTTACGACGAAACTTTCATAAACATATGAAAAGGAAATTTAATTAAAATTACAAAATATAATTTCAAAATATTTGTTTAATATGTGTTCGTGTATGTCTTGTATATTACGCCATAATGATGAAAGTATAATACATTCTTCACCACATGACATTAATGAGGTGCTGCACTAAGGCACCACATTCGAAGTGAAGTCCTGTGGAAACATTGGAAAATTGAAGAAATAATAATAGTTTAAAAAACTAAATCAACACGCTTTATTAGAAAACCGAACTAAAAATGAAAAATAATTTTAATTTCCAACCCGCTTGGGATAAAATTAAAGCGATCAATAAAAAAATCATCTCCAACACATCTAGAATAAAACTAGAGTTATCTACAAAAAAATAATTTTACCATCAAAAGCGTGGGGTGCTCTATATCAATTAATATATTTGTTGATAAGCAGATATTGGTAAAAGTAAAGTCTCTAGAAATAAAACGTAAAAACAATAGAAAGCACCCCACGCTTTTGATGGAATTTTTTTGTAAATAACTCTACTTTTATACTAGATTTGTTGGAGATGATTTTTTTGTTGACCACTTTAATTTTATCCCAAGCGTGTTGGAAATTAAATTTATTTTTCACTTTTTAGTTCGGGTTTCTAATAAAGCGTGTTGTTTTGGTTTTTTAAACTATTATTCTTTACTTTAATTTAATTGATTGTCATAAACCGGAATTCCATGAAAATTTATTTGTTTAATACTCTTATAAAAAATCCTCCGGGCCGGATTTGAACCAGAGACCTATGGATTACTGAAATTATATCCCACTACAGCCCACCGCTCTACCAACTGAGCTCTACAACGATTGACTAAAAAGTCGGTAAGTCCGCAACCTATTATACTGGGTTTTATTGTTTTGATTTTCTGATGATTCTCTCCAGGATTTTAGAAAACATTTATGAAATTATGGTATTGTCATTGGTCTTTTACAAGTATACAACGTTTCAAGTCGATCCCATGCTTTAAGTGGGTTAAAATCGTGTTCAAGATTCCGTTACATAGATAGATGGACAGATACAAGTCAAGCTAATATAAAGTGAGTAAAAACACATAACATTCAAGAATGCCGACAACACTGGAGACATGTTGTTGTTCTGATGCAAGTCCATTGTTAACCTTTTATAATCTACAGCTACAATCCACAGGCACACACACACACACACACACACACACACACACATACACACACACACACACACACATATATATATATATATATATATATATATAGAGAGAGGGGAGAGAGAGAGGGAGGGAGAGAGAGGGAGAGAGGGAGAGAGATGGGGAGAGATGGGGGAGAGAGAGAGGGGGAGAGAGAGGGGGAGAGAGGAAGAGGGGGAGAGGTAGAGGAGAGGAGAGGAGAGAGGAGAGAGAGGGGAGAGAGATAGGGGGAGAGAGAGAGGGGAGAGAGAAGGATAGGGGGAGAGAGAGAGGGGAAGAGATAGGGGGGGAGAGAGAGGGGGAGAGATAGGGGGAGAGAGAGGGGGAGAGATGAGGGGGAGAGAGAGGGGGGAGAATAGGGGAGAGAGAGAGAGGGGGGAGAGAGGGGGAGGAGATAGGGGGAGAGAGAGAGAGGGGGAGAGATAGGGGGAGAGGAGAGCGGGGAGAGATAGGGGGAGAGAGAGGGAGAGAGAGGGGGGGGGAGAGAGGGGGCGAGAGAGAGGGGGAGGAGAGGAGGGGAGAGAGAGGGGAGAGAGAGGGGGGAGAGATAGGGGGAGAGATAGAGGGAGAGGAGAGGGGGAGAAATAGGGGAGATAGGAGAGGGGGAGAGATAGGGGGAGAGAGAGGGGGAGAGAGAGGGGGAGAGGAGGGGGAGAGAGAGGGGGAGAGAGAGGGGAGAGAGAGGAGGGAGAGAGAGGGGAGAGAGAGGGGAGAGAGGGGGGAGAGAGGGGAGAGAGAGGGGAGAGAGAGGGGGGAGATAGGGGGAGAGATAGGGGGAGAGATAGGGGGGAGAGTAGGGGGGAGAGGAGAGGGGGAAGAGAGAGGGGGAGAGAGAGGGGGAGAGAGAGGGGGAGAGAGGGGGGGAGAGAGAGAGGGAGAGAGAAAGAGGGGAGAGAGAGAGGGAGAGAGAGGAGGAGAGAGGAGAGGAGAGAGAGAAGGAGAGAGAGAGAGAGGAGAGGAGAGAAGGAGAGAGAGAGAAAGAGAGAGAGAGAGAGAGGGAGAGAGGGGGGAGATCACTTCGCAGATGGGCGGATTAGTTCCAAATGTAGTAACAGAACGGAGTTTAAACCAAAATTTGAATCTAAGTCACAGCCACTATCAAACCCGTAAGTTCATGGCAGCATGGACGTAAGTTCTCCATGCAACCCTATTCTGAGCTATTGATTTCCAATCAACCCTGTACAATCTACTACCTCCAAATCATGGTTAAGAATATTATTCTCCCACCTCATTCTTGGTCTACCAACTGGGCTTTTTCCTTCTGGTTTTCGTAAAAGAAGTTTCCATGCCCCTCTTTCTATCACCATTCATGCCACATGCTCTGCCCATCGCAGTCTACGAAACTTAACAATTATTAGATCTGGTTCCTATAAAGATCATGTAGCTCATTGTTTAAAGTCTTCTCCATTCGCCTGCCTGTTCACCTCTCTTTGGTTTTATAGTTTTCTAAAGAACTTTATTCTCAAATACTCGTAATGTTTGCTCCTCTCTTAAAGTATGAGTCCATGTTTCGCATCCATATAACTGGAAGGATAACAATTTTATATATTTTCATTTTTTTCGTTTTTTGAGAAAAGTTGGGACGACAAGAGTCTCTGAAATGCATCGTATTAGCATGCATTTTCAGAATTGAGCCTAAGTTTAATATGTTGTTGTATCTAATACCTATTTGTAATTATTGTCCTAGGTATTTACTACTTCTTCGAAAAAAAAAAATATATAGGCCTATAATTCTTCTGTACGTGTGTTTGTCACTCTACTCCTCCTAAACGACTGGCCCGATTTTGATGAAATTTTTGCGTGTGTGTTTGGGTCTCCTAATGATTTATATTCAGAATTGAACCCTCTAAAGCTATGAAGTATAGGAATTCACCTGAAGTGAAAATATGAAAAATCGCTCTAGCGGTCACATTTTTCCATGTTTAACAATAAACGTTAGTACATACTATTAAAATAAACCGAGGTATGTACTATCTAAAAATTAGCGATATCCGATAATTAGAAGTGGAGTTTGACTTGCAACCCGAAATTAAAATCTGCCTAAACGACTTAACCGATGTTGATGAATTTTTTTGTGTGTGTTTGAGTGGGTCACTGGATGGTTTAGATTCACAATTGACCTATGAAGGTAGTGCTGCGATCGGGTTATAGGATTTTTGTCACATGTGTAGTCATCTGCATTATCGACATATTCCGAGCGAAAACAATACGGCGTCATCATGCAGGGTTTTTGAGCCACAACAGATGACAGTTAGAAGTTTTCTTGCGAACTTATTTAATAATATTTCATTACGTCTTAATTAGTAAATTTTATGGTAAAAAAACAATTGTATCGTCCGGCCATGACACGAGATGTGAACGTTCGGGCAGGACAATGTCTGCCGGGTGGCTTGGCATAATATATTTCTATGTGTGAACATATACAAAGTTTTACTGATGCTTCTTTCTAGTCCCCAAATTGGAATGAGAAAGAAAAATGAGAAATTTAGTATCTATAGCTATAGGCCTATGGCGATACATTGTAGAAATCATTTAAGGGTTATGTGCAAATTACTCCTCATTAGCTTTACTCTGGTTACAATTCAGAGCACTTACGTGGTTTTCAGCGTTCATGGAGTTGGCGGTGTTTCCATTTCCCAGCGATGATAATCATATGCATGTTTTCTACGTATCATCTTTAATTTAATTTGTGTAACAGTAAAAAAAGAAAAATAAATTTTAATTGCCATGATAATAGTGTAAGCTTGTTATTATAATTATTTAAATACATTTATGTATAAAGGTCATGACACGCACTTTGTGCGTGACTTTAATTGCGAGCCTACATCTGAAAATAACACGATGTTATCAATGTAGAAACAGAACTACTCACTAATAGAATATTAATGAAATACCATTCTATAATTATACAGGAATGCGCTTGACTCAACACTAAGTGATTTATAGTTCAAATAGGATGTTCCAAAAGTTCCAGTTTTCGCAATTAAATTAATTTCTTATGTTTATCGTAAAAAAAATTAATTTTAATAATAATTCTAATTATTGATATTTTAAAGTTTTCTTCTTCTTCACTTTAAGGTTTAGGCGATTCGCCTGTTCACAATGATTCCTCCCATCTCTTCCTAGGTCTTCCTACTTCCCTTAATCCTTTTGGTTTATAATGATATACTATCTTGGGCAATCTTGTTTCTTCCACTCTCTGAACATGCTGTTTCGAGCCGACGCGGTGTTGTTGAATTCTATTATTTATTGAATAAATTACTAATTAATTTCTTACTTCTTATGTAGTCCAAATTTGTGCATCCTTTGGTCCTTCTTAGAAGGTAATTTATGTACTTTGTATTCTACTCGAACTCCTCTTATTTGTTACCCAGGACTCACTACCGTGTAAAAGTACCGGTACCGCCATTGTTTTGTTGAACTTCAATGTTGTATCCTCTTTACTCCGAGATTACTACGTTAATCAAGTGTAAGAACAAAATCAATTTTTTTCATAAAATTTTGAATTACTGAATATGGCTACTTTTTTGCCGAGTTGCCTATCAAAATTCGGCCGCCAGTATGTTTAATTAATATATAATTAATTTATTTATTCGAAATAATTTGATTCACTTGTTATTAAAATAAATTATAATCCAGTTCGCAGAAATCGATGTATAGAGCTTGAAAAGTTTTGGTTGCCATTGCACACTTGGCCGTAAACCTACTCGCGGCTGCAGCAGGCTGTGACACCAATCAGTAATAAAATGGCGATAAGTACGTATTTATTGTTTTATATTGTTCCATCGCAGCGGGAAGTAAAACCACTGTCCTTTATGTACACTACGTACAATGTATATACAAATATATATCCAAAAAGTAGTGTTAATAAACATTATATGAAACAAATCACAGCATTTCAAATGAACCGAACTTTATTTGAAACAACATAAAACAATAAATACGTACTTATCGCCATTTTATTACTTATTGGTGTTAGAGCCTGCTGTAGCCGCAAGGAGATTTACAGCCAAGTGTGCAATGGCAACCAAAACGTTTCAAGCTCTATACATCGATTTCTGCAAACTGGATTATAAGTTATTTTAATAACAAGTGAATCAAATTATTTCGAATAAATAAATAAATTATATATTGATTAACAAACTGGTGGCCGAATTTTAATAGGCAACTCGGCAAAAATATATTCAGTAATTCACAATTTTATAAAAAAAAATCATTTTGTTCATATACTCGATGAACGTAGTAATCTTGCAGCCGGATCTCGGACTATAAAGGTTTCTTCTTCTTCTTCTTCACTTAAAGGTTTAGGCGATTCGCCTGTTTCGAATTCACAATGATTCCTTACATATCTTCCTAGGTCTTTCTACATTCCTTAATCCATTTGGTTTATAATGATATACTATCTTGGGCAATCTTGTTTCTTCCACTCTCTGAACATGCTGTTTCGAGCCGACGCGGTGTTGTTGAATTCTATTATTTATTGAATACATTTCTTATTCTTCATTTCTTATATTGGTCCAATTTTTTGCATCGATTGGTCCTTCTTAGAAAGTCCTTTCTGCACTTTGTATTCTACTCTAACTCCTCTTATTTGTTACCCAGGACTCACTACCGTATAAAAGTACCGGTAGCGCCATTGTTTTGTTGAACTTCAATCTTGTTTTATGTTTTGGTGTTCTATGAATGGTGCCATATATCATTTGAAATTTTGCTAATTTCTTTTTCCATATCCAGAAGATAATTCACAACCTAGATAATTAAAATTTAACACTTGTGATAGAGGTTTATTTTCTATTATTATTTTCGACCTTATGGGCGACTTGACATTTTAAAAGCAAATAATGTAATTCTAACTTTACATTTTAGTGGAATAATAAGTAGCTAAGTGACGCTATCGACCCAGAACGTTCATGGCCATGCGGACATAAATTCTCCATAAATCCCTACCCTGAATTAATATTTTTCTGCCATTCCCTGAATAAGTCACTTCATCAAATCATGATTAATATTATTCTCCTGCAACTATCTTTGACTTCTTACTGGGTATTTTCCCCTTGGTTCCTGCAGGAAATTTCCTTGCCTCTTTCCATTGCCCATTCATGCTACAAATTCCACAGATATCAGTCTACAAGGCTTAATGTTCGTTAGGTCTAGTTTTCCATAAAGATCCATATCTTATTCTCAAATAAAAAAATATAACGAATTTACATCACATTCAAGGAAATATAGAACTCAATGTTATGTAGATTCCTCCATTCTCAAGTCTGTTTGCATTTTTTGGTTCAAAAATGTATTCTCCAATACTCGTAAAAGTAAAATATCATGTTATATATTCACATAACTAAGCTATATAAATAAATATAAATTGATTCATTAAACAACAGTTTGGAAAAAAAAAATGTTCATACAAACCAAATTATTATAACACAATATAACAGAAAAAATCTCCCTCAAGTATTGAAGCAAAAACTGGATTTTGAATTATAGACATAAAAACAAATTACAAGCTGAACCCAACAAAATTTGAACGACCACTAGTCTAGATAGGTTGAATAAGAATAGAAATGTTGACATGCGTGAAAGGTTAAAAGTTCAAAATATAGTGGAATATATCCAAACCTATCAAAATAATTGTTAAATTCCATCCATCCATCCATCCAATGGCTGATTGGCTGGTTAAATTACCTCTATGGATTTTATACAAATCATTGACCAAAGCAGATGTTCCAGTATCAACCTAAAGAAAATATATACCGAGAAAGGCCGAAACAATAGTGGAGAAATCGAGAATAACTTGAAATAAAAGAGCAGGCACAACGCAGTCTAAACCTAAAATATTTATGGTGACGAAATAAAATTGTTGTTACCGAATTTTAAATTCACAGCCTCTGTATATTGTTTGGCAAGAACTCAATTATAACATGTGCTAAAATATGGACGGTTAAACTATATTAATAATGTAAGGTGGACAACCCATAGCTTAGTTGGTAACGACAATGCGCCACAAATGAAGATATGATAACTAACTAAATAACTCACTGGCATTATCGAACCGATAGATTCACGGCCGCACGGACATAAGCTCTCCATACATCCCCATTTTGAATCATCTTTTTTAATCATCTTCTGTATAATTTATCTCCCTCAAATCCTGATTAATGTTATTATCCCACATAATTCTTGGCCTACCTACTGTAAGCTTTCCCTCTGGTTTTCCTACAAGGATTTTCCATGTTATATTTACCTTGAGGTGGTGGAGTAACTTGCGTCCTTAAAATACTCCGACAACTATGAGGGCGGTAGCAATATTGCGAAAAGGTTACTAATGCCTGAAAGATCGAAGGCGATAAGTCAGACGAAAGAAAAAAAAAGAGGCGATTCTTCGCCGTAAAATGCAACCGTCAAGAAACGCAGATATGGGTTATCTCCGGACGAGAACGACATAGGGATATATTCCCAGGAAAATAGAATGTTATGGGATTATACTTATAGTGTGGCACTAGAAATAATAGCAATGCAAATGCTATTAATACAGGTATTATTTGAATATTTTTTACTTTTCTTACTAGGTGTATATTTTGTTAGGTCCATAATTACGTGTTATTAATTTAATTACATATAATTCATTCGTGTTAATATACGTACAGTTTAATCTTAATGAAGTGGAAGAGAAAACTTTACTGTCTTCCCTCCAACAAGAAAAATAAATTATTATTATTATTATTATTATTATTATTATCATTATTATTATTACTTCGGCCGCGGTGGACTAGTGGTTTTTCTCCTTGCCTCTGGTCTCGAGGGTTGCGGGTTCAAACCCGGCCGGGGTCGTTGGATTTTTTAGGACGGAAAAATCCAAGGAAGGACTTTAAGCCGTGGGTCCCGAGTCTGATGATTTTCAGGCTGGTAAAAAATCCTTAAGTCTGAATGAAAGGGCCTCTGCGCAAAATTTACCGAATTTTTCCGTCCTAGTGCTACCTTGGTTTCCTAGATGTCAGTATGAGGCGGAACGCTGACCACGGACACTCAAAATGACATCTATACGAAAACAAGTGTAACTAAATTAGTATGGTTCAAATTCTTCCCTGTAGGGGAGAGCGCCTAAATCTCTGTAAAAGGAAAACATAGGCTTACAATACAAGTATTATTATTATTATTATTATTATTATTATTATTATAACTCCACCATTGCCGGTCCCAAGTCCGGTTGAGAAAGGAGGTGGGGGAGGAGTAACACCTCGTCAAAAAATCTAGGTTCAGCTGACCCGGCTCATAGTACCTTGTAAGGATTCCTAGTCAGGGTTACGGTGAAGACCTCAAATGTCAGATGCAGCAGAGTAGGAGACCTACGGTATGATGCAGACGGCGGATGAAGCAAAAAAGGGTAGATCAGACTCTTAGCTGCAGTGAAAGCAATTAATCTATGGTAGACCCCAGAAAAAGTCCCTGGTCCTCCAGGTTGGGGGTTGATGCTATGGGCCAGCTTCTCATAGATTGTAAAAAAAAAACTTAATGCTAAAAAAATTAAATATATAGACATTGTATATTTTGGTAGAGGATACCTTTGTATATAACAAAAACAATCCTGAAATAAAAAATAAAATATTATTATTATTATTATTATTATTATTATTACAAAGAAATAAACGATATCTCTGTCAAGCATAAATTTATTACGTCGACGTTTCAATCTCCTTCTGTGAGATCATTTTCAAGACATTTTGTTTATAATTACAATTATAAACAACCATGTCTTGAGAATGCTCTCACATAAGGAGTTTGAAACGTCGACGTAATAAATTATGCTTCGACTGAGATAACGTTTATTTCTTTGCAATTACAATATTAATTACTCTCAGTGAAAAATAATTTTAAAAATATAATATAAGTTAAATAATAATAATAATAATTATTATTATATTATGGTTAGCCTGATATAATGAGAACGGTTAAGTCTCGTAGACTGCGATGGGCAGGACATGTGGCACGAATGGGGAATGAAAGACGTGCATGGAAGCTTCTTGTAGGAAAACCAGAGGGAAACGAACAGTTCGTAGACCAAGAATGAGGTGGGAGAATAGCATTAACTATGATTTGAGGGAAGTAGATTATACAGGGATGATTGGAAAACATTGGCTGAGGACAGGGATATATGGATAGTTTATGTCCGCGCGGCCATGAACCTATGGGTTCGATAGTGCCAGTAAGTTAGTTATTATTTTATTATTATTATTATTATTATTATTATTATTATTATTATTATTATTATTATTATATTATTATTATTATTATTATTATTATTATTATTATTATTATTATTATTATAACTTACAAAAAATATTTCAGTGATAAATTGTTGATATTGCTTTTGCCATGCCATTCACTTAGCTCTCCCTTAAAGATACTTCTAAGGTGACACGACTTGTCGGGAGAGGGATTTATCTATGGATCATACATAAGTTTTGACCACACAGGACATGGAGGGATCTCCCCGAATGAGCGATCAATCAATGTCAGGACCTCCTCCGAGACAACACACGAAACACACACACATTCACACTAAACATGGCGAATATGATAATGATAATTAGGTGGCCATATGATGTTCGGGGACCATTTAGACCTTACATTTTTCTTACAAATGAGGAAAACTGCGAAAAATACCATCGCCCAGGAAACATATCCCGATGGGATAGAACCCGGTCCCGCAGCGTAAAAAAGCAGAACGATATCTCGAGACCATATCGATAGTTTGATACTAACTAACTAACTAACTAACTAACTAACTAACTAACTAACTAACTAACTAACTGACATAATCGAACCTGTAGGTTCATGGCCGCACGGACATAAGCTCTCCATATGTCCCTATCCTGAGCTAATGTTTTTCAATCATTCCCTGTATAACATACTTCCTTCAAATAATGGTTAATCACCTCATTATTGGTCTACCAACTAGGCGTTTTCCCTCTGGTTTTCCTACAATACGCTTCCATGCACGTCTTTAAATCCCCATTCATGCCACATGTCCTGCCAATCGCAGCCTACGAGACTGAACTGTTGTCATTATGTCTGTCTTCCTATAAAAACCATGTAGTTCACTGTTAAATAGTCTTCTCCATTCACCTGTCTCTTCATCTCTCTTTGGTCCAAAAATGTTCCTAAAAATTTTATTCTCAAATACTCGTAATCTTCTTTCCTCCCATGAGTCCAACGGTAGATAGATACTGTTTCTAAAATTCTAATGTACAAAGGTACAAATTCAAATAAAACATAACTCTGCCAGCTAAAATAAAGCATTATTATATTATTATTATTATTATTATTATTATTATTATTATTATTATTATTATTATTATTATTATTATTATTATTATTATTATTATATTATGAATATTCAACATATATTTTAATACATTTTAAAACGCGCCGGGAATTTTTAAAATGGTTAAAAATCCACCTATAGAATTTTAGTTTCCTGCAATGAAACGTGATTCTTCGTCCAACGTATTGAACAGCTGGGTTTGAAGCTATGGAGTACGAACTTCATTAAAAAAGGGTTCTCTTTTTAATCATTGTAGAACATAAATGTGCACGACGAAAAATTTAAACTTATAAGGTATCTAGAAATCTAACCGAGTGAGCGAGTATATTTTCAATACCTAATAGAGGCCAACATTTATTCGCAGGAGAATCATTTGCTCCCCTTTACCACGTCCATGGACACTGTGATGGTGGTATATATCCCCTACCTGCTGCAGCGGCAACGAACAAAACCTAGTTAGTGCAATGGACAGGAGTTTCATCTCTACTTTCCTGACCAACTGTCGGTAAAGCCAACCGCTCATAATTCCCTAACCGTAATGTAGCTATAAGCATTCATACCAAATCATCAGTTTCTCTCATCTTCAAAAAATCTTTCTTTCCACTAACCTCAAACAAGGTCTCATGATGCTACATTTTAAGAATTATTATAAACCGCACGGAAGGAGAAATGTTGGACGCCCACACAAAAGATGGTCTGAACAATTTTAACAATTCTAGCTTTCATGAAACCGGAACGAGCCAACAGGCTTATTCCCTGGATGATGATAATGATGATGAAATATTTGGGAGAAGATTTTTTACTGTGCACATAGCCCATTGTAGAGTTACATTATTAATGCAACTAAAGAGACACATTTATGCCTGACCTGGTAATTAAATCCAGGAATTCCAGCTTTGTCCTCTGGTACTCTACTTTTGAGCTACTCAGGCATCTAAGGCTGACAAAAAATTTACTTTAAAAACATGCGATCCTTTAAATTGAACACTATTTACATTATAGTAAGGGCTGCTTGACCAAGGAGACATTATAATGTGATTTTATTCCTTGTCATATCAGCTAATTAAGACTACTCAATCTATCAGAAACGCCAAACTTAGACATCTATACAGCCTTAAGCCTCGTGTCCATTACTACAAATTTGTCCCGCAACATGTTGAGCGACATGTGCCGTCACATGTGCCCGAAATTTGTTGAAATGGAAACAGTATGCAACATGTTGCGGCATAAGTGCCGGGGACAAAAATGTGCCAAGCGACTGCGTAGGTCAACATGTTTCGCAACTTGTGCCACAGGATAATGGAAACAGACTGCAACATGTCCCAAGGACACGCGCATACGCAGTACAGTCTATACAGTCCATATTCGCACATTCCTTTCAAACTAGTTGTACAATATCCATACTTCGCTGTCTTCCAGACTCTGCGAGTTTAAGTTCAAATGTGCTCTCTTGTTTGTTATTTTCAGTGGCGTCACTGCTGTTATTTTTTTTGTGATGTGTAAATACATTAAAGAACTGTAGCTATCGCCTGTCGCTAAGAAACGAAGGGTTGTAGCTAACATTTCACCAGGAGAGATTGGTTCTCGACATTTCCTGGATTTTGTAATCTCCGGCCCAATAAGGTTTAGTAAAAATTCAAAATCACTTACTGTCATTCTAACAAAATTCTCGTAATCACTTTGGAGACGCAAGTCTCCCATTAACGAGTTGTAAGCTCCTTCCGAATGTCTTTTCGCTAGAAAACTTCTAATCCACTATCACGGTCGTTTTCGCCTTTTTTTTCTTTTTAGAAGTTCATATCATGCGCATGCCATTACCAGTAAAGCTGAAGTAGATGAGTTTGTCCATACCACTCAAATATTTAAACCTCAAGAAACGCTGGATAGCACTGTATCTGATGCACTGTATAAACTGAAACTGTAGTCTTGCTCTCCAAACCTCTATACTAATGTTGCAGATACCGCAGGAAATTGGAAACAATACAAAAAATGACGCGCAACATGTGCCGGGACATGTTGCGCGTCATGTGCCTGCAACTTGTTGGAATGGAAACGAGCCTTTACTGAACCTAATAACAATAACCCAGACATTAGGAAAAATCTGAATAAAATGGGTGTAGGAAGGAAAGACACACAGGTAGAAAAACTATCTGTTTCCCTGAACACACTCAATAACCATTTTATAAGCACATTCTTTACTCCTAAAGACAAAACACATACAATAAGTGAACTACTATTGGCAAATCCACCTGACAGAGAACATTTCCATTTTTCATGTCTTACAGAAAATGACATAAAGAAAGCGCTCAAACGAATAAAAACAAAAGCAGAAGGTGCTGACCTTATAAATATCACTCTACTTAACAAAATAATCGACGTTATACTACCTACCATAACTCATATTTTCAACTCCTCACTACAAACCTCTATATATCCCACATTATGGAAGCAAATAATTGGACGCCCACTCCCGAAAGTAAAAACTCCCTTAACTCCTAACGATTTTCGACCCATTAGTATTTTACCTACCCTTTCAAAAGCTTTGGAACGATTAGTCCATAAACAACTGACTGACTACCTAACTGAACACGACCTTTTAGATCAATACCAATCAGGCTTCAGGACAGGATACAATGCAAATACTGCTCTACTAAATATATGTGAAGACATACTCGAAGCATCTGATAATCGAAAACTTACTATTCTTACACTACTTGACTTTAGTAAAGCATTTGACACGGTAGACTTGGACTTATTGTTGCTTAAACTAAAAAAACTCTCACTTTCTGACAGTGTCACGCAATGGTTCAACTCCAACCTTCGTGAGCGCCAGCAATATGTTGTAGGAAATTCTACATTACGCTCTTCTTGGACCTACCGTAAAGCTGGAGTTCCACAGGGCTCGGTGCTCGGTCCATTGCTTTTTTCAATCTATATAAATGACATATCTGACTCCCTAAAACATTGCAATCATCATTTATTTTGCGGACGACATGCAGATCTACTTTCACTCAGACAAATATTCTTTAAATGACGCGGTAACCAAAATTAAAGAGGACCTTGACTCGCTAACGGCGTGGGCAGAGAAATATGGACTTCAATTAAATCCTAGAAAGACACAAGCAATCATTATGGGCCATCAGAGACTATTATCCTCAATTAACACAATTGCAGTATTACATGATGTCACTTAATGGGGTTCAGATCCCTTATAGTGAGACAGTAAAAAATCTAGGAGTATTTATGGATAAACGTTTAATTTGGAATAAACAAATAAATAACATTTGCAAAACTATCTTCTCAATAATACACTCATGAAATCGTATAAGAAATTGTTTACCGTTTGCTCTAAGGAAAATGTTTGTAGAAACACTTGCAATGCCCTATTTTGATTATTGTGATACTCTTTTTACTGACCTAAATACTGTTCTTATCCAAAGACTTCAACGTGTTCATAATTCTTGCATACGTTTTATTTTGTGGTATACGTAGATTTGATCACGTTACAACCATCCCTGGAACAATTGTCATGGCTTCGTCTACAAGATCGTAGAACCATCCATTCCCTATGCCTTCTCTTCTCATAACATATACACACATCATTATCTTATTATTTATCACACCGTTTCACTAGACTCTCTGATACACACAAATTAGATACCCGATCCCTTGAGCACAGTGTCCTTTATATCCCTCCTCATCATACTACCTATTTTTTCGAAATATTTTACAGTTTCTCTTGCTAGAATATGGAATTCCCTTCCACCCTATGTCAGAGACTGCCAAATTTTACCATCTTTCAGAAAAAAATTGAAAATAAAATAACTAACAGAAACAACTCACTAATATTACATTTTTAAGAATTAATAATGTGTTTTTTCATTATTTAATAAAAATAGACTTAAGTTTTGTTAATATATTTACTTAATGCCTTCTATAATAAGCATATATTAATTCATTGTAGTTTATTTACTTTCTTTGTATTTTTTTCTTTCTTTTCTTTTTATGTATAGTAGCTGTTATTCCTTTTTTTTATTCATTGTATCATTAATTTAATTTTAATTGTATTTAATTTCATTGTTGTATTAATAGACATTATTTTCATTATTATTCAATTTGACAGATAATTAATTGTTTAATATGACTATTATTGTAATTTTTTTTTTTTTTGTATTCATATGTAACATATGTTTGTCCTCGTGAGTGGAAGAGAAGGCCACATGGCCTGAACTCCACCAGGCTAAATAAATTTATTCTATTCTATTCTAATTACGAATATAATTTTAAAATTATTCGGTCTTATTCTCCAATGACCATACTGGGTCATATATCCTCCAGAACATTTTCCCGTCAAAGACCGAAGATGTTTTTTCCAGTACTGTTCTAACTAACTAGACTCTTTTTTTAATCCCTTGTCCTCAAATTATTATTTAAGTAGCAAATAATCTTAATTCTTAACATCCCCCTTTATAGAACATGTCCTCTATTTCTCTACGCTGAAAAATCATGTCCCAGATTATATAAATCATTATTTACAGGCATTTGTACATGCCTGTTCTATGTAACTAACTAACTCACTGGCACCATCGAACCCGTAGGTTCATGGCCGCGCGGGCATAAGCTCTCCATATATCCCTATCCTGAGATAATGTTTTCCAATCACTCCCTGTATAATCTGCTTTCCCTTAATCATAGTTAATGTTATTCTCTCACCCCATTCTTGGTCTACCAACTGGGCGTTTTCCCTCTGGTTAACCAAAAGAAGCTTCCATGTACGTCTTTCATTCCCCATTCGTGCCACATGTCCTGCCAATCACAGTCTACGAGACTTAACTGCTCTTATTATATCTGGCTTCCTGTAAATACCATGTAGTTCACTGTTATTTAGTCTTCTCCATTCACCTGTCTGTTCATCTCTCTTTGGTTCAAAAATGTTCCTAAAACTTTATCCTCAAATACTCGTAATCTCCTTTCCTGCCTTAAAGTAAGAGTCCATGTTTCGCATCCATGTAACCGGTAGGATATATTTTATAACTTAATATTTTATTTCCTATATACATCACAGGGTTTTTTAATACATTATTTAAAATAAACTAATCAAATAAATATAAGCTCAACATCGTGGGACTATTTAAGTATGTACCATTTACACATACTGGGGAATATATATTCTATACTGAGAGAGTGATAATTAGGGGGTTCCTTCTTCTCTTTTGGGTTATAGGTTAACAAGGGATGTTTGGGCGCCAGGAGTATCAAAGGAATTTCTCCATGTATGAGAACTTCGGTTGTTCAGATTTGAAATTGGTAGAGTTGAGGTTCTTTATCTTCAGGGTTAGCAAGGAGCTGGCCGGCGCAAGACTACGCTAGATGAATTTCAAAAATCTTACTCTATTAGTCGAAGTGGACACTGGTTACACTGTAATATGAAAATCACTTATTACTGGACAAGACATTGACCACAGGATCGCGCCTTTAGAGAGTCAGAATCGAATCTCTGAGAGTCTACCATGGTCAAAATTATTTCTAAGTATGAAATTCCCGAAGTTACGTTTGTTGCTGATTGATGGCCATTGTGCCGTTTAACAACTATGTCGGTTAGTCTGTTCCGACTCACCGCCTCGGTGTGTTGCGCAGAACGCAGAACTAATTTTTATCGGTGAGTTGCGGAGAACTCCCGTCTCGATGAGTTTCCTCAGAACGCTGAACTAACTTAACATAATTTTGTTGGGATATAAGGAAAACTTCGTTTACCCCATCTCTCTATTCGTGTCGTCATGAGGTAATTTCCTTGTCGTGATATAACCCTTTACTATATTGGCTGACAACGATTCCTTAGTACCAAAGAAGGGATCGCCGTCTTTTGATTGGACAAGGATCCACCATGTTCCCTGGATGAATATTCCCATCCTAAAATACAGTTCTACCAAAAGTTCGTAACACTGGGGAATTCCGGTCTAAATTTATTATATAACTTTCTTTAGGTCAGTGACTTTTTTCCAGTTTGTTTGCTAACTTCGCGTTCTTCGCGGTTTGTCTGGTTCCTTATTAGGAGTTGTTTACTCTATGCTGTAGTTTCCAAGTCCTACATCAATCCTTTGTTCATGACCTGACAGCGAAGCTCGGTTTAAGATGTTAGATTACTGGTCTACAAAGAAATGTCCGCAATCCGCTAGTACAATGGGTTTCCTCAAATGTTAACTCTTTTGTGGCTGCTTCAAGTACCTGTCGCTTGACAATAGCGGTACCATGTAGTTGCTAAATTGTTTCCGCAATAGCTAACTGATCGTTTATTCGGGATCCTATCAACTTCTTTAATTCAATTTATTTTTATTTAATTATATATAAAAATAAAATCCCTCGTGTTCTCACGATTTGATTGAATATACATTTCGTATATCTACGATGATTATTTCATCCAACAGAGATTTAACATTATAATAATACACGTCCTAATCAATTAATTTATTTTAATTTCTTAATCTAGGAGTCTGAGTGCAAGATTTTGCTTCAAGACATTAAATAATTCTAATCAAATTCTAATAAAACTTGCTGTTATATTAAATGACAGACTTCATATTTAAAGTATACTTCCTTATTCTATGTCTTACGCAGGTCATACATAATATATGCAATTTCGTTCCTCCAAAATTAGGAGATGATATGTATATATTAGGCGGTCGAGGACAAGGGTACAAGTGACATTTTTAAAAAAAAGAATTAAGTGCAGAAATGGTTAGCTAATATGGACAAACTGTTTTGGTGGCTAGTAAGAGGTATATATGTGAGTTTAACAGTTTTCTGATATACAGTGGAGTCTTAGAAAATCACTCAGAGAAACAGCTCTTCTACTTGGAGGACAAGAGGTAACGTCTGTAGTTGTACCCCTTGGCTTCCAAACAGTTAGTGGACTCAAGGCTTAGAGCTATATATTTTATAATGTTTCCAACAAAATTTTACGCGAAGACTATTATTGTGTTTATTAGAATTTTAATATAGTGCTGGTGATTTTTCAAGGTTTTTTATTTTTATCAAATATTATTAAATCTGATTCAGAATCTGATGAACATGAGCATGAACTTAACCTCAGCGTAACTGAAACATTTTATAACCACGTTATCTATATTTTCACATTGTATATTATAAAATATACTATTTAGCAATACATTTTGAGATAATTGGAAATTATTTAACCATCTATAGTTTATAATTTGATTTAAATATATAGGAATTGCAATCTAATAATGTTTATAAATAATGTTATGTTTATTTAAATATGAAGATTAATCATTGGTGTTGTTTTTGTTTTCTTAACTCATTCCAATGAAGATGACATTCAAGAACCTGGCATTACGGGACCTACAGAAGAAGAAGAAGATGCTCCAAATATTGCACGTTGGCAGAAAGAGGATTAAAAAATCAGGAAATTGGCTTAAAAAGCAAAAAGTGGAAGGAATGAAGGCAAATAGTATCCAGACAGGAAGGGAAACTTTCATGTGGAGAGGCGGATAGAGAATGGATCCGTGAATGCAGATTTAAGTGCAATGAACTTTAAGACTGATTTTGTCAATTAACCTTGTCGTAATATGCAAGTCTTTGGGTAAGTACGTATTTCCAGTATGAATCTACTTTTCTTGGATAATTATTTTCAAAATTGCTTGGAAGACAAGGGGCACAAGTGACTCTTAATGCAAAAGAACGTTATAGTATAGGCTAGTGGTTTATATTGAATGTGTTCATATTTTGCGGAAAATGGACCATATATAAGGAACATGAACACAATTTATGAGACTTGTCAGATATTCCTGGAATTTTATATTCTCATTGATCTTTAAACTTAATTTTCTCAAAACTAATTATTTGTCACTTGTACCCCTTGTTCTCTGACCGCCTCATATGTCATAAGCTTTCATTGAGTCTTGGGTGCTCCCCTAGCGGGAGTTTCTTAACTAAGCTAATTTAGTTAGTTTTATTTACCTACAGATATCAGTGAGTTACATGTGAACAGCACATCGTCTCAATGAGACATTTGTAAGAAACTAAGATAATATTTTGGATGGGAAAATCGGTCAAATTTTTGCTCAGATGCACTAATTTAGTGCTTCAGGTTTGTTTAACTAATTAGATATTTTTCAGTCTCGGGACCTACGGTTTAATGTTTCTCTCGGAGGACTTGTCCCTTGAATTTTTCGTAAGTAATGCCACGAGTGATTTCCAATTTATCTAGAGAATTTGGAAATCAGAGTGACATTTGTTAGGACTATTTAACGAATAAAATTAAGCTGTTTACTCAAAATCATTATTTAAATATAGTTATTTTAAAATATGTATATATTTAATGTAATGGGGAGTTTGAAAACAAATGAGCAAACGTTATGTTTCACTTGTTTATCACTGCAACCAGATCATATTATTTATTTGCCAAAGGATCGCAATATTGTAAGAATGCACCCTAGTGGAGAAAAAATTAAACACATCCAACTGTAACATTAATTATTCTGATGTCCTATGATGTAAATATGTCCAATTATATTTTCCCTGGAACGTTATTACCGTTTAAGCAAACAGTTTTTTGTTTTGTTTTTTTTTTTGTTTTTGTGATATACGGTAACAATTGCTACAATGCTTTTATATTATCTTCCACAACATGATAAGGTTGCATTCGTGGCAATGTATATACGATCTTGTAGTCACATGTAGCTGCTGTAAAATAATGCTATGACCTATTCAGAATGTTAAAAGGAGGAGCTTGATTTTATAGTAATAAATTAAACTGAAAAAAATCGAGGTGAAAAGCGACTGTGATTGGTTTGTAAATAAAAAATCATTGGCATGTGAGTGGTCGTTGTCTCTCCCATTTGGGACATGAGTTAAATCGTCTAAAAAACGTTATCCCAATTTATATAAAACATTAATCTAAAATATTATACAATTATTTTCGTTACAGTTGTATCATATGAATTGGCGATACATGATCTCTTACGTCAAGAGAGGAGAATAGATTTTGAGCATTTCAAAATAAAGTGCTTAGGCTTCTTTCTTTTGGACCAAAAGAGGCGAATGGACACACTATATTATAACAGTTAGCTACATGATCTTAAGGGGATAACAGATGTAATAAGAGGACTGTCGTAGACTACAATAGGTATGAAAAATAGCACGAGAAGGGAATGAAACAAGAACACGGAAATTTCTGAGGAAAGTCACAAGGAAAACGCCGCCCGTACTATAGGCCCATAATGAAGACCGGGAGGAAATTATATCACACGTAAAGATTGTATGATAACAAATCTGGATAGAAACAGAAAGACAAACCCTATGACCGCACTGTCATGAACTTCCGTGTTCGGAAGTACCACTTACTATCATAATTTCTTGACACTTTATTATTATATAATATTATATTTCTTCATAAAAAATTTAGTTTTTTATATTTAGATTAATATATTACAGTTCTTAGAATTATTAATATTATCATTGTTCATTATTCATATACATTAAAACATAGAACGATTTTAATGTTTACTTGTTGAAAGGAACAGAAGCCTGCAGTGTAATAATATTCATTATTATTATTATTATTATTATTATTATTATTAATTATTATTATTATTATATTATTATTATTATTATTATTATTATCATAATCTTATGTATTCGGTCCATTCCGTCTCCAGAATTTCTATTAATCCGAATATTCTTCTGGAAATTGTGAGCTCAGTATAGTGCCTCAAAGTGGGATAACCATCGCTACGTAAGTTCGGATTATTAACCTTAGGATTTCCAAACCAAACTCGTTTCCATGTAATGGCATAATAATAATAATAATAATAATAATAATAATAACAATAATAATAATAATAATAAAGTATTAATATTGATGAACAATGTCTTACAGGAATGAAATTCATAAATATATCAAGAAATTTAAATATTTAGCATCAATTTAGGATATCAAAGATTCATCGCATTTAGAAAATTGAATGACAGAAAATGGACGGAGAGTAAAACCTAATATAATGGAATAAAAGAAAGTCCTTTGCCGGAATAAAGAAATGTATTTATAAGACCACTGTAGAGAGAATTATGTTAATTTGATCAAGGACATGGACAATTAAAAGGTGCCAAGCTAACAAGTTATTAGCAACAGAGATGGATACCTGGAGAAGATCATCGCGGAAGTCTAGATTGGAAATATAATACATAAAAATTAATATTTTGTTTGTTTGTTTATCTGTTTGTTGCGGACTTTATATGCGCAGCCATACCGTTGATCCTATTATGATGGGGATTTTTGCAAAATGTCAGGAGGTTCGCGGAATGAACATAGGCTATAAGACAGTTGCGATACTCCAACTTCTACAAAAAACCCTAAAAATCACTCTTTGTAGTAAAAAATGTTAAAAATAATCCTTTTTAACGCTTAAATAGCTTATGCTGCCTAAAGCATAACAAATACACAAAATTAATTTACACACAATTGAATATCTAAAAACAAACTCTACAAAAGTCCGCGACAGCATATGTTTATATCTTCTACGGATAACTCACAATAACCATTTTTGTCTTACATTTATGCCAAGAATATATGGCTAAGTAGATTCCCGGACAAGCGTACACTGGATTTTCCCAGGAAGGTTATAGGCTATAAGAGAGTTTTAATGCTCAAGCCCTTCACCCTTAAAAATCGCCCTTTGTAGTGAAAAAGTAGAATAAAAGTGACTTTTTGACGATTAAATGGCTTACGCTTCCTAAACCATAACAAATACAATCAAATTAATGTACACAGAATTGAATATCTCAAACAAATCTACAAAAACGCCCTTTTATGGATATCTCACAATAACCATTTTTGTCTTTCAATGATGCCAAAAAGATCGGAATATGCAGATTCCCGGGCAAGCAGAGCAGCAGCACGGAAAACTCGAAATAACATGGGAAATGGTCGGGTTATCAGCACGGGGTATCTAAAAATAATGACATAAATTTATAATTATTTTTCCTCTTACTTATTCAACTAAACTAAAAACACATTATCATTTGTTTGGACATAGCACGCGCACACCGGGAATTAGCTAGTAATAAATAAATAAAAATAGAAATGTAGAAACTAGGGAGAGTACGAAAGTTCATAGAAATATGTTACAGACAATTGAAGAGACATGATTAAGATGGTACGGACATCTCAGAAAGATATATCTGATAGAATCCTAAGAATACATTGGGGTGGAGATTAGAACGGAAAACAGGGAAGACCTAAAGAAAGTTGAACAGATGATGTGAGAAAAGTAGGAGCGAACTGGAACTTACGAATGAGGATGTTCAGGACCCTACAAATACAAAGGGCGAATTTCTTGAGGGCGACGAAAAACTATTGTACAAAATAAAATAAAAAATATCAATTTGTGTCCAACTCAGGGTCGGGTCGAGGAATCAGATGAGATAAAGCCCCCTATTCAGAGGTCTGTGAAAGACGAGGGTGCTGGCCGACCCCGCCTGACGCACCATCACAGGGGCAGACAAACGAATTGAAACGAAATGGATGAGATGAGTATGGAGAAATGTTAGGATTATATTGTGGCAGTGGAAAACGGGAGAAACCGCGATAAAAACCTGCCTAGCTCCGTTTTCGTCCACCACGAAACTCACATGGAGTAACCGAGACTCGATCTCGGGACCTAAGCGGTGAGAGGCGAGCGTCTAACCGCTTGCGCCATAGAGCCGCCATTGTGGATAAATTCCGAAATAAAGAAATAAAAACATATAATATCATTATATCGAAAATTATATGGGTAACAAAAATATTTAATTATATTAACAAGATAATGAAAAGATAAATAAGGGAAAATATGCAATATCTAAATTAAATGGTGTTTTTTTGGGATCAGAATATAAGTTCTAAAAAAAAGCAAGCATTTTTAATTCAATGACATACGGTGCACAAACATGGGAATTAAAATATAGAAAATAACTGATTTAAATTCTTCAGAAATGGAGTTTTGGAGGCGTTTCAGCTGGAATTTCTCGAAGGGATAAAATACGAAACTCTGTAATTAAATAAAAACGAATGTTCAAGCTTCAATTGTGGATTTCATAAATAAAAAAAACTATTAAAATTGTATGGTCATGTAAAAAGAATGATAGAAGACAGATTCCCAAGAATAATACTCGATGGTTGCAGTTTGTAGATGAAGAAGAAGACTAAGATGACCAAAAATAAACGTGGATTGATGGGGTTTTGAGCAGCATGAGGGAAAAAAAAGATTGGACGATGGAGATTAGAATGACAGATATACGTGGAGGAGAATAATAGTAAATTAATTTGGGCTTGAAGATGTTATGAAACATTGTGAAACCTGCTAAATAATAGTTATGTACTCAACTAGGGAAGTAAGTAGTCCATTCCTACTCGAGGACGTGTTTGTGCTTCAGCTTTAGCGAGGGCAAGCGAATATATTCGAAACTAGTAATGTATTTACTTCGCGAATTGCGTATATTATTTTGTTCACTCCTGTACTGATAGTCATAAGTAATGCCAGGAGTGATTTCCAAATTATCGATAAATTCACGACTCACGAAGTGAGGAGTGAATTTATCTAGAGAATTTGGAAATCAAGAGTGGCATTTGTTAGGACTATTTAACGAATAAAATTAAGCTGTTTACTCACAAATCATTATTTAACTATAGTAAGTTTAAAATATTTATATATTTAATGTAAACGGCGATGTTTGAAAACAAATCAGAAATGTGAGGTTATGTTCATTCACTGCTACTTGATCATAATATGTATTGCCAAATAAGATCGTAATATTGTAAGAGTGCACCCAAGTGGAGAAATAATGAAACACATTAAACTATATATCATAATCAACATTACGGGTTATTCATTTATTTTTTTTAGTAAACAACTCAGTAAAATCAAGGAATCTTTTCATTATTTGCTATATTCAATGTATTTGTTGGAGAAAAATAATGCTTTGACCTGTTCAGAACATTAAAAAGGAGGAGCTTTCTTTATCACAAAAGCAGGAGCTGATAAAGAGAAATCGATAAAGAGCGAGGTGAAACACGACTGTAATTGGTTGTAAAACAACATTCAATGAAACGTGATTGGTCATTGACTAGAATTTGTGGAATGTGTTAAATAGTCATGTTTAATTTTTATATTTCGTGTGAATTTATACCTTCGTTTGAAGAGTTTAATTGTTTGATAACAAGGGAATGTTGATAAAATAATTTAAATGTTTTATTGTTGTCTGAATGACTGGCAGACATTTTAAATAACAATTTCAGACTGCATATTAATTACAGATATGATTAACTGTGATGTATACGAAGAGGCGAAGGCTGCGGTTCATTTTTTATTACCAGCAAAGTCGAAAAACAGATATGAAAATGTGTACAGAATATTTAAGGACTGGTGAAAAAAACTGTAGTACATAAAGTAGAGATACATATTGAAATAAATAAGAAAATACTAATGAAAATCAATCAAATTTTGTGGCTAATGTTAACCCATTCGCTTCAGGTTTAAATGCTTAATGCATTTCGCCAGAAATCGGATTTAAGTTACCGTAAATTATATTATCTATCTTCAGACATTCAAAACAAACAAAAGATAAGGTACTTGAGATCACAACAAAGGTGAAGGCAAAAATACATTCTTCTACTATTTATAACTGTTAATAAAATATTACCCTGCCAAGGGATGTACAAAATATTGTACGAGTAAAATATATAAGAGCAGAGTTAAACGAGTGTACCTCGTCTACTGAGTTGAAGGCCATTTAACTGCCGGCGAGTTTACCTCGTCTTTTGAGGCGAATGGGTTAATAATTTTAATAAAATAACTGCTCAATCACTATAAATTTGATTTATCAAAGTATCAAGTGTGATACAATAAAATTATGTTATATTACTCAATAAAAGTATACGTAGGTAACATTATTAAAGAAGTTAATTACTTTTCTTCCCTAGAGAAATAAGTTAAGCTATAACATGCTGTGGTCAATGGATACCAAGGCCTCTGTTAAATTCAATTTACTTCCCTAAAAACAGAATGATAATTAGGTCATTATTAGTATAGGAGTGAACATGTAGTATTTATTATTATTTGTTACGGTTACGTTACAGTTACTGAAATTCACATGTAAGCCTGACGGTTGATGTATCTCCAGTTTGGCTTCTACCGCCGCTGGAGCCCATCGTAAACCCCCCCTCACTCCCAGCCTCCACCCAATTTGTCCAGCGTGATCACATTAGGGCTGTGTAATGATTGGGCGCCATCACCATGGTAACCAGTAGCACATTAACATCAAAACGTTCTAAGTCACCTTATTTTTTCCCTTGTTTACTCTACATCTTATTCGCATCGTCTCTGACACACAAGGGAGCTATAAATCAAAATATAAACAAGGGTCTTGATAAAACTACCTTCTCAATGCCATATTCACTCTCCACTTTTTTATTAGGGTTAAAATCTCAACTAACTCTTGGCTTATGAGATCCGTAACTTCAATGCCGCATTCACTAAGGCCCTGCATTGTTTTTTATCCTCACATACCTCTCCAAGTTCCATCCGAATGTCACCTTCCCATCACTGACAAGCCTGCGTAATGGGTTTCTCCACAAGATTTAATAATAAACATTTTAAAAGCATGTAACACCCTTAAATAATCCTAGGAAAGAAAGTAAGAAAATTAACACATTTAAAATTTTATAAAGTTTGATTGTGTCTGCAATATTGTATGGTTCAGAAATATGGACTCTGAATAAACATAGCCTACGATTAAAAAGTAGAAGCCGCAGAAATTAAATATTTACAATTTGTGGCAGGATATACTTTAATGGATAAAAAGGAAGTGAAGTTATTTGTAAAGAACTACAAACATTCAGTCTGACAGATAAAACAGAAGAGTACAGGAGGAAATTATATGGACGTGTCTGCAGAATGGATACCAATAAATTGCCTTGTAAAAAATCAACCGAGAAGTGGAAGAAAGGGATAGGGGACGCCCACGAAAGAGATGGACACAGCAGCTACGAGCCGGAACAAACCAATGAGGTTTACTCCTAGTAAGAAGAAGAAGAAGAAGAAGAAAAGCACTTCTACTCACTAAATAACTTAATAACTCACTGGCACTCTCGAACCCATAGATTCATGCGCCGAACAGACATAAGTCCTACATACATTACAATCCAGAACTAATTTTTTCCCCTGTATAATTAACCACCCTCAAATTATTTCTAATTATATTCTTTCGACACATTATTGGCTTACTTACTTGGGTGCCTATCATCTGGTTTTCCTTTAAGGAGTTTTCATGCCTCCTTTCATTATCCAATCATGATGCCCTGCCCATCGCAATTTGTTATTATACCTGGTTTCCCATAAATATAATGTATCTCACTTTTATATAGTCTTCTCTATTTGCCAGTAGATCTATCTTTGGTCTAAATTTTTTTCCAAGCACTTTATTCTCAATTACTGGTTAATTTGTCTCCTTCCTTGAAGTAAGAGTACATGTTTTGGACCCATGTATGAGGGAGAATACAGTTTATATATATTTTTAATTTATTTTTCGAGGGAAATTGAAACGACGGACATAAGTCATACTGACATTTATTTGGCCTGGGCCCAAGGCTTCGAGCAAGAGGTGCTATAACACTCCCTTTGGTCTTATTCTGCCCTAATTTGACACATAGGCTTGAAGTCATGAGGTACTAAATGAGTGTGACCCTATTGGGTGACCACTTCCTCATACTTGAAACACCTGTGGTTTGCTAAACCAGACTACTTTTTACCTAACACGAGAGAGGTGAATGATGATATCTGATATAAAATGAATAAATGGAGATGAAATAACATGACAGTGGAGAGAAGAGGAGTGGAGATTTAATTCCCAAAACGGGAGAACCCTGAGAAAAACTCGAAAAATTGCATTGTGACACCCCAATACTCCCCAGAATCACCAGGAAACGAACCAGAGATCCCAGTCCGAACAGTTGCGAGCGCTAACCACGCGCCCACCGAGACGGCTGTACTTAATGGTAATTGGTTAAAAATGGGTGTATATATATATATATATATATATATATATATATATATATATATATATATATATATATATAACTTTCCTCATTATAGGACAAAGAAAATTAATTTTCGAAATTGATTAAATACATTTTGTAAATACATAAAAAAATAAATTTGTAATTTAAGTATATTCTATAAGGTAGACATTTTGTAATGATGTTTTTTTTAAAATTGAAATTGCCCCTCTAATGGCAGCAATGGCAATTTTAGAAAGATACACCCTGTCCAAATCTAATGAATTCCAAAATTTAGCTAAGGATCCTGGTATAGTACCACTTGTCCCGATCATCAATCGTGTGACAGTTGGTCTTATCCTGTCTAATTGGCATTTATCTTTGTAATAGTAAACAGTTGACTCATATATGGCTTTCTTTTCAGAGTCAACTTCCTCAGGTTGTCCACTATGAGTCTCAAAACGAATTGTGGGGTCTAATATCATACCAATTTTAGAAGATGGTCTAAATGCAATAGTATCTATTCCTCTATTACTCTCATTAGTGGCCAAACCATGAACTTTGTCATAAACTGTGTATCCATAATCTCGCAAGGCTTCTGCCTTTATGTTTCGAATAGTTTGGTGCCGAATGTTTCTCAGTGATTTCTGTATAGTACGCGAAAAATAAAAACATTAATTCCTGAATAAATAAATATATAAACAAAGTGTAATTACTGTAACTGCTGCACAATACTTTACACATTCGTTTAATTTAAAATAAATAATTGAATTGCTATATATTGTTGTTAGACATTGATATATCGATACGAACTGTCAAAAACATATACAGTTACTTCTGTGCGACCTATTTGTAAATAATTCTCTTTTGGAGTCATAAACAAATACTGGTATAGACTCTTATGCCCCATTTCGATTATAGGGCCATACTACTGAGGCGATCTGACAACTGATCTAAGTGACATATTACAGTTTGCCATGAATGAACGAATTCGTTTTGTATTCGATCTCCTACGTGCTTCTTAATTTCAGGCCTTTTACTGGAATCGTCTGTGCGACCGAAGAACTCTACTTTTACACGTATTTTTATTCCAAATTCTGCAAGTTATTCATCAATGTGTTTTAAAAATATATCGACTCATGAGAATTTAGGCACAACATGATAAGAGACTTCTTTATTTTCGATATCACACTACATGACATATTTGTAAGATGAGCATGAACTCACTTCACATTCATGCTGGGGACTGTCGATCAGTAGAATTATTTAAATTTAATTGTATGATACATTAGGATGAACATCATGGAAATCTACCTGCATAACAACTGCGTTCAAAATTTTGTACGTGCAAATGGAAATTCATCTAGGTCATAAATTACAACGATGTTCATCTTCTATTTTTAAAATTTGTGCTCTTGGTTTATTTTATTATATTTAGTTAGTATAAATATTAGACTGAGATATGTGATATTTATGAGAAACCATGTAATATAAACAGTCTCGCATCGTAGGCTGCGATGGGCAGGGCATGTGGCAAGAATGTGGAATGAAAGAGTGACAGATTTTTTTGTGTAATACAACGGGGAAAGCACCTAGTATGAACACCAAAATTAGAATGAAGAATAATATTAACCATGGTTTGAGAATTTTAAGTACATCCAATACGTTTTTTCTCCGAGGAGTGATTTGGGAAATAAACAGAATGGAAATCCTACAACTAAAGAATAATAATAAGAAGACCTGACATCTCAGTCGTCCTCAATATTTTAAAAATCTTGACACGATTTGAGAGGATTTAATTATACAGGGAATAATTCAAAATATAGGTTCAAGATGGGTATAGTGGAGAGCGTATGTCCGCTCGGCAATAAACCGCCGGGTTCGATAGAGTTAGTGAGCGAGTTAGTTGGTTATTAATATTGTATTATATCATATCTGCATTTTTCACTATTTAGGCTATACTTTAAAGATTTTTAAATTGTTATATTAAGTATATGAATTTTTTTATTTTTTTATTCGATGATTGAGAGGTCAGAAAAGGGATTATAGCCTTACCTCTGCCAGTTTAAATAAAGCATAATTCTTAATAAGAATTATTATTATTATTATAGATATTATTTTTATTATTATTATTATTATTATTATTATTATTACATTTTTTACTCTTATATGTTAGTACTTAGCATGGAAATGCTATGATGGCATTGAAAGACCTGTCCTCGGGCAGAATTACTATGGATGGATTCTAATACTACTACTACTACTAGTTACTGTAGTGGTGCATATGGACACCCTTAGACAAAAAATGAGTCCTCCGCAGATTCCATCAACCGATCGGGGAACTTCGTGAGCGCTCGCAGAAGCCGTATTCACATCAACACGTTTTATGTAATTGTACTGGGTTGTTTGCTAGTTTGAACCGAAAGTGCCTTTTGCGGTTCAGTTATCATCTTCGTGCTCCTTCCCGCTTACGAACATTTGTGAAGCCTGCCAATGTTCCTGTGTTCCGTGTGGTTACCCCTTCCTTCTTTACCCTTTCCATTGCGCATCTTGGTAGCGCACATCCCTTCTCCTGGCGAACCTGATATATGCTCGGCAATCTCAGTGGACTGAAACAGTCAGTCGATCGGCCTAACAAGTGGCGTTTGGGTTTTTTTACGAGTGGATTCAGTGTTGGAATCCTACTCTAGTGTACCATGCAAAGGGTGAAGTTAGCATGGTAATGCAGAAGATAAGCATGTGGATTGTATACCGAAGAATGGTTGGATTTAATTTGATCTAAGTCAGCATGGAAGAAGGACTTTCGATTCTGCTTAGAGACGTTTGAGTGTGATTGTTTGAATGGTACGTCGTTATCTTATTATGTTTTGTTTATTATGGGGCTTTGATTGATTGTTCCAAGATATAGTTCTGTTATTTATATTACTTTATTTTTTATAATAATCCACACTTATTTTTGTATTAAAAACCAATATTTTATGTTACGCCCATTCTTGTTATTTAAAGAATAGCCATTGTTCTCTATCCCATAACGAAATTAGGTCAATCCATGCAAATCGTAATCAGTGCTATACTCATATGCATGTTCAAGTGGAAACAGAAAGATGAATGGTTAGCCGCCTTCTATGGGCCCGAGGCAGGCTGTTTTGTCGTAAATAACTTCGTTGAATGTTTGGAATCCTTTACTAAGTACAGCAGTATCATAACCCAGCGATCCCGGAAGGTAGCAGTGACGTCTAATAGTTATCAGAGCGTGGTAATATTCGCCACAAATGGTTTCTCAGAGCGTGGTTAAGGGTTTGGTTTTTGGGTTTAATTGCGCCCAAATGGTAACAAAGTGTTTACTTTGTATTTTTCATATTGAAAGATATGCTGTACTTATGTTGAAGTTATTAAGTACTGGTTTACCGTGTTTGTTGTACTTTACGTAAACATTGATTCATCTTTCTTTCTTCCAAAATAGAGACTGATTTATGCAAGTAATACTACGTTCCCTTATTGTTGTTTACATCTTGTGTCTATCATACTTTATAAACATGCCTAGCTGGGTGGATGTGATATCCAGAGATAAGCTCGTTTGTGAATTAGGCATACTAGGTATAGAAGTTGAAGGTGATGTAAACACATTACGTCAGCGGCTTAAAAATTACATGAATTCTCTCTCCCAGCCCGAACAAATATTAATAAAGCGTAAGTTCATTGTAGATGGTGCAACCCAAGAAGATTATTTGGCAGAACAACACAAGAGCATGAGTGATCGTAGACTTAGTTCTATTAAAGATTTATCTATTGGAACTGTCTCCAACCTTTCTTCTTTTATGGAGCAGAATAATCAGCGGATTTTCCGAGAGTTGATTGGAAAGGTAGATCCCTGTGATGGTGAAGATAAAGAATCGTTAGTGGTCTTCCTCATCAAAATTAACTCGATTTTTGAATTGAAATTGGTTTCCGATGAGTATTTTGTAAACTCGATTTTGAGTTGCATCGGAGGAATTTTATTGAATATCTGGAGTGAAGCTGTTAAATTGAGATTCTCTTGGATGGAAAGTTTAGAACATGTGAAGTGCTCATTGTTGCCTCCTAGATTGTTGGAAGACTTTTGGATTAAATTTGTGTCACGTCGATTCCAAACGCCTAAGGAATCTTTGTTGGAGTTTATCTCCAATGTGCAAGGAGCTTCACTTGTGTTGAATCCTTCATTTTCGGAAGAGAAGTTAATTGATCTTATTCTGCAAAATATGTCCCCGGCTACTAGACAGCATTTGGTATTTTCTACAAAACCTCAGAATGTAGCCGAAATGTGTCTCTTAGCCAGAAAAGTGGCGGATTTCGAAATTGCTGAAAAACAGAGGGACTTTAGTGAAAGAAGTAAAGTTGACAATTTAAATAAATCTAATACTTCGGTGAATCGTTCTTCTGGGTATTCAAAGAAGAATCTACAGTGTTGGAAATGTCAGCGGTATGGGCATTTGTCTAGAGAATGTCGGTCCAAAGATTTAACCATTCCTCAGGTTAATGTTGGGACTTTTTCCTCGAGAAAGCATAAGAAAAGAATTCAAGCTTCTAAGAGAGTATTTCCTTCAGGGAAAAATAGACCGTCATCTTTTTCGGCAAATTTGCCTCATTTACCGGTGGAAGTTTTCCACCAGAAAATAGACGGTTTATTGGATAGTGGTGCTTCTATTTCTCTTGTGCGAGAAGACTTTATCTCTGCTTTACCTAAGAAATTTTTGAAGAAGACTTCTTTGAAGTGTAAATCAGTCAACAATCAAGTTTTCTCTGTAGATAAAATGGTTCGTTTACACTTAAAGATAAATAAGTTTTCATGGGACCAGTTGTTTTATGTGGCCCAAGAGTTACCTGTTCCAATTATTCTAGGTTATGACTTTATGTCGAAATCCGGCATGAGGATTGATTTTCAGAATGGAGTCTGTAATTTCAGATTTGCTCGAGACGTTTCGCTGCCGTTTAACGTACATCCTTGTATGTATGGGCATGCATATGGTAAGAATCCTTCGGAACAATGTTGTGTTATGTCTCTCAATAATCTTGAGGAGGAAGAGGAATTATCTAAATTGGTGAAAGAATTCCCTGGATTATTTAGTGATCGATTAGGGAGAGCAAAAAACAGTTTTTGTGAACTGGAATTGTTGGATAATGTTCCTGTGCGGTCTCCACCCTTTCAATTTTCTCCACCTAAGTTGCAATTGTTACAAAGCGAAATTCATAAGCTTATGCAACAAGGTGTTATTAGGCCAAGTCGTTCTAGTTATGCGAGCCCAGCCTTTCTTGTTCCAAAAGCTAGTGGAGGCCATAGGTTGGTTATCGATTATAGGAAGCTTAATAATAAAGTGGTGTTTGATTGTTTCCCATTGCCCACTTTGGAAGCAGCTTTCCAAATATTTCATGGAGCCAAAGTGTTCTCCGTAATTGATTTGCATTCCGCCTTTTTCCAAATACCATTAACTCCATCCAGTAGAAAGTACACGGCTTTTGTCACTCCCAATGGTCTTTACGAGTTTAATATGTTGCCTATGGGTTTGAGTGTGGGTAGTCAAGTATTGAGTCGTGAATTAGACAAATTGTTTGGAGATTTGAAATACAAGTATGTTTTTCAGTACTGTGATGATCTTATCGTGTATTCTTCTGATATGCAGCAACATCTCGCTCATTTGAGAGAAGTCTTTGAGAGGTTGAACAATAAAGGATTAACTGTCAATCCGGAAAAAAACACTCTGGGATGTTCTAAGATAAAGTTTTTGGGTCATTTGCTGTCAGCCGAAGGTATCCAAGTGAACCCGGAGAGAGTTGAAGCCATCAAAAATCTTCCTACTCCTAAGAATTTGAAAGGCGTTAGAAGTTTCATGGGAATGGTGGGCTTTTATGCCAGATTTATTCCTAACTTCTCTCAAGTTGCCCTTCCTTTGAATAACTTGAAGAAAAAGAAAACTAAATTCTTATGGAGTCAAGAATGCGAAGCTTCTTTTCAAAGTCTTAAATTAGCTCTTTGCGAGGCTCCCACTTTACAGGTTCCCGATTTCAATAAGAAGTTTATTCTTCAGTGTGACGCCAGTGATAGCGCGTTAGGTGCGGTTCTTAATCAGGAAATTGAAGGCAATTTAGCGCCTGTGGGATATGCTAGTCGCACTTTAAATGAAGCCGAAATAAAATACAGCATTTACGAAAGAGAGATTTTAGCTATTGTTTTCGGTTGTGAGAAGTTCCGTACCTTTTTGGAGCATAACCGTTTTGTGGTTCACTCTGATAATCAAGCAGTTTCTTGGTTATGTAAGAACAGTGGTACCCTGGGTAGAATCGGTAGGTGGGTTGTGCGTCTTTCTGCTTTCAATTTTGAAGTAGTTCATGTTAGAGGATCTGATAATGCGGTAGCTGATGGTTTATCGCGACTGTTCCATGAAGATGAAGTTCCGGAGCACCCTCAAGTCAATCTTCTATCGAACTTTCCTGCATCATTTAAAGATCTTAAATTGCATCAACAAGAAGATGATGATTGTAAGAGATTGTATGCTCAAGTTAGAGCTGGCACTAATAGTCCAGATTTCTCTTTACATAGAGGTCTATTAGTGTACAATCCTCGAAAAGGTCCGAAGAATCGTGTGTTGGTTCCCGTAGTACTGCGGCCTGTTTTGCTCAAGTATTATCACGATTCTCCTTTGGGCATGCATTTGGGCATTGCCAAGACTATGGAAAAGCTCAATAGACAATATTATTGGCCTCATATGGGTGAGGATGTGCGTAAATACATTTTGAATTGCGTTGATTGTCAGCGAGCTAAGCCTGCCCCTAATACTAAAGTTGGTCTTCATTCGGCGGAGCCCTCCACAGCTCCCATGCAAAGACTCTTTATTGATTTCTTTGGTCCCTTAGTTCGCTCTAAGCGAGGTAATGTTGGGGTTCTAGCAGTTGTCGACGGGTTCTCTAAATATGTGGTGCTTCACCCTGTGAGATCCTTGAAATCTAATGCAGTCGTAGAATTCTTCACTAGAAACTTTTTTCCGAGCTTTGGTGTGCCTGAATCCATTGTTTCGGATAATGCTAAGGCCTTACTTCTCGTATGTTTAAGAATATGTGTTTCGATTGGGGTGTTCGTCGCATTACTACTTCTCCCCATTATCCAAAACCTAACCTTTGTGAGAGGTTTTTTCGCTCGTTGAAAGCAGGGCTTACCATCTTTCATAATGTCAAGCAAAATCTTTGGGATCAACATTTACCGTTGTTTGCTTTGGGTTGTAACGATGCGGTCCATGAGTCGACAAAAACTACCCCTGCCGAATTGTTTTTGGGTAGACGTATTATGCATCCCTTAGAGTTAAATTGGCACATCACGGAAGCCGATTTAAGTGATTTGAAACAAGCCGATAAAGTTCAGAAATGGGAGGAAGCATTCAAGAACCTTAAGCTCGCTAAAGAGAACGTAGCTAACAGGTATAATAAGGATAGGAAGGATGTCTGTTATAAAGTTGGCGATCGAGTGCGTTACCGCCTTTATCCACTTAGTAATCGTGGAGAACAACGTATGGGAAAACTTATGTTCAAATGGTCTGAACCCTATGTTGTAAAACGCTTGCTAACACCAGTAACTCTGGAGTTAGAAAACGTCAATGGCCATGTTATGAAACAACATGTGAGTCAGCTAAAAATATGTAACACTATCGAGTAAATTCAAGTTTGTTGGTTATAAATGAAAAAGGGCTGAATGTAAAAGCTAAATTACTATGTATTATGACACATGTTAAATTAGCATATCTATGGTTCTGCTTTCCTGTTTGCGCCTGTTCTTTGTTTCAGTTACCTTTCCTTAAACATTGGCAGTTCTACAGTGTATATTGCCTGGAGTGTTCGGCAGTCGAGCGCTTGGAGGATCCGGCCGACCCCCGAGTGCCCAGCTGACCGACATAGTGGCTTTGGAACTATGGATTCCTGGAAAGCGGTGGAACGGGATTGCGATCCGGCAATCCGAGGATTATCGTCACCCGAGTCTTCACCTGGAACGCCGCAATGTTGTGCTATGGCGGCTGAAGCAAATTGGAGTCTATTTTTCAGCGCTGGAATAGTCTACATGAAAGCAGGTGTGGTGATCGTGATATTGGGGACGATGGAAGATTTGCTTTGAAGTTACCGCTGGAATCCAATAGTGCTTATGTTCCCCTCCCAACGTGGGATTGCTTCTCTGGACTTTATTTGGAAGTCTATGGACTTTTTCTTTTTACCCGGAGGGTGTAGCGGGAGCTATTGAACCGAAAGTGCCTTTTGCGGTTCAGTTATCATCTTCGTGCTCCTTCCCGCTTACGAACATTTGTGAAGCCTGCCAATGTTCCTGTGTTCCGTGTGGTTACCCCTTCCTTCTTTACCCTTTCCATTGCGCATCTTGGTAGCGCACATCCCTTCTCCTGGTGAACCTGATATATGCTCGGCAATCTCAGTGGACTGAAACAGTCAGTCGATCGGCCTAACAAGTGGCGTTTGGGTTTTTTACGAGTGGATTCAGTGTTGGAATCCTACTCTAGTGTACCATGCAAAGGGTGAAGTTAGCATGGTAATGCAGAAGATAAGCATGTGGATTGTATACCGAAGAATGGTTGGATTTAATTTGATCTAAGTCAGCATGGAAGAAGGACTTTCGATTCTGCTTAGAGACGTTTGAGTGTGATTGTTTGAATGGTACGTCGTTATCTTATTATGTTTTGTTTATTATGGGGCTTTGATTGATTGTTCCAAGATATAGTTCTGTTATTTATATTACTTTATTTTTTATAATAATCCACACTTATTTTTGTATTAAAAACCAATATTTTATGTTACGCCCATTCTTGTTATTTAAAGAATAGCCATTGTTCTCTATCCCATAACGAAATTAGGTCAATCCATGCAAATCGTAATCAGTGCTATACTCATATGCATGTTCAAGTGGAAACAGAAAGATGAATGGTTAGCCGCCTTCTATGGGCCCGAGGCAGGCTGTTTTGTCGTAAATAACTTCGTTGAATGTTTGGAATCCTTTACTAAGTACAGCAGTATCATAACCCAGCGATCCCGGAAGGTAGCAGTGACGTCTAATAGTTATCAGAGCGTGGTAATACTCGCCACAAGTTAACTCAGTGCACACTCAAGCAACATGAAAGAGAGAGTTTGGCTTAGTGTGTTTCCGTGGTCGAGAGGTTTAACAGACATTGTCTGCGTTCGTAACCTCACGGGTTCGTTTCCCGTTCTACTTTTTATTTTTTAACTTAATGCTAGAATAGTATTTCGCCTGTAATATAGTTTCATATTTAATTTTATATTTGGGTTTTATGGCTTAAATGCACACACAAAACACACAAAACATAAATTAAAGCCTTCTTCTAATAAATAAATGAGGAAATAAAATAATATCTTCTAAAATGAAAACTTTAACAAAAACAAAATCAATATCGGGTGTATGAACCCTCAGCATCTATTACCGCCCTCAATCAGCGGGGCATTGAGATTGCCTTGTGCCTATGTCCTTGTGTGCGCGCGCTGAGCCATGGTAAAACTAGATATTATTCATCATAAACAACCTTGTTAAAGGCTATTGCTTTTGCGCAGACGTCTGCGCATCAGTCTATTGAATGCAATACATTGAAATTACCTAGAACAAACCCTGAAAGTGGTAAATATAATCGTTCCAATAACGACATTAACATTGGATGAATTCAAATATAGAAATGAAATGTATCTTCTTCTTCTTCCTTTCGTGTGATAGACCTAGTGGTCTGTTACGGTCTCAATCCAATGTTTGAAGGGTCTGCCCAAAGATCTCTTGCCTGGTGGCTGGTAATTTAAGATTTGACGTGGTATTCTTGTTCTGCTCATTCTTATCATGTGAGAATTCCAGTTGTTTCTGTATTTTTGTACATATTCCATGACTGATTCTGTTTATAATTTTTTGAGAATCTCAGAATTCCATTTAATTCATAAAACATTTTAATACAAATATCACGAAAAAACTATATAATTGAGGATGCGAACCTGCGACCTTCATTAACAGAAACAGTGACTAGACGCTTTAACGCTACCTAACAGGACACGTAGAAGTGTCTTCAGTTCACGTCACATAACGCAGTGGCTCAGGGACTGCACAATTATCACTAGTTTCCTAGTTTGAACCCAGCGCTGTGCCGAGTAGAACTTAGCAGAAATGTGCGTTTAAGAGACGGCTTTTTTTGTCTAAGGGTGTATATATATATATATATATATATATCACACATGTTTATGTGTGTGTGTAATTTAAATATAAATTGAAAGAATGAAACGGAATTAGTATCTTCTAGCGACGTACAAATAGTGTGTGTGTGTGTGTGTGTGTGTTTAGTTTAAATGTAACTTGAAAGAATGAAACAGAAATTTTATCTTCTAGAGACGTACAAATAGTGCCTTATAGAGAAGGAATAAGCAAAGTACTGTATGTAAAGCTGAAGATTTTTTTTTTCAAATATAATTCATCGGTTTCCTTGAAGCCACTACCTTTACAAACAAAGACTTCAAAATGGCTTTCTTGTTATAATAACAGTCTACTACAAAGTTAAATAATATTATAACATACCATTCTTTACACAGAGAAAGACATTTTAGTTCCTCCCATATTTTATTTTCTTCCTTTTACAATAAAATGTTTAGTTTAGCTCTTTGCTACCTTGACATTCATTGTTTTTTTTTTTTTACTACAGAATTCGATTCCATAGAGAAGCCATAAGTTCTTATCTATACAGCACTTTGTTCTTTTCCATGATGATACAATATTAACCTATCTTTTTTACTCTTTTAATGCACTGAATATTTCAGTTTTCATTTTTTTAACAATTGATATCATTTTTCAGTAATTTATTCCAATAACATTTAATAACAACAATAAGTGCTTCGAGCAATATTGTGTTCTTCACCTCTAGAGTGAAAGCTCGAAATCACAGCCATTCTTACCTATTTTTAATTTAGGAATTCTAGATTTAACAATATGACGTACATTGATAAAATGTATCAAAATCGTGAATAAGGTACAAACTAGAAACTACTGAAAACGTTACTAAAATACCATTTTCTTAAAATAAATGGTTGCAGTGGATTCGTTATACTGTAACTTTATGGGCATTTTCTCCCCTTATTACTGGATACGAAAATCATGTAGTACTCAGGAGAAATAACATCAAATTTAATGACTAGAGAAGTGGACCTGAATTCTTATTCAAGGACTTGGAAAATCTGTAACATAGTCTTGAAATATTTGCATACTGGTAATAAATACGTAGATAGTATGGTCATTTACACTAAAAAAAATTCTCGGTGATATACGCTATCTGCAATGTTTTTTTTTATTTAAACACAAATGTTTCATGTTTTCGCATTTGTTCCAAATTTCTTGACTGAGTTCCGAATCAGTTGAGACATTTGAAGTCCTAAATTGCTTCAGATTTTGTTATAGTTCTGAAAGGTAAATGTAGGCCTACATTAAAATATTGAATAAAAAATTACCTAAATCACTGGAACTATCGAATCCGGAGGCTCATGGCCTCACGAACATAATATCTATGTATATCCCTATCCTGAACTATTTTTTTTCATTCATTCCCAATAAATTCGCCTCCATCAAATCGTGGTTAAGGCTGTCCTACAACAAATTTCCATGTCGCACTTTCATTGATTATTCTTGCCACATGCCCTGCCATCGTAGTCTACAAGACTTCGTATTATACAGTAAAACTGTTTAATCCGGAACATGAAAAATGCGGATATCTGCCCAACGTGAACAAATTTATTGGTCTTGGTAAAATAATAGTAATTTTATGTGTATTCATTTTGTATAAAACGGAATATGTTCAACGAGGAAACGGAATAACATTTCTACACAATTCATGAAAGAAAATGTTTATAAGGCGGAAACATAAGAGAGAAATAAATTGGTTTCAACTTCATTGAATTCCCCTCAGGCCAATAACAATAAATGATGATTTCTGCCGCCGCGCCGGGTGACGTAGAGTTTCTACCTGTAACTGGATTTTTTTCGAACTCACTGCACACCCGTTATGAGAAATACAGGTTCGTTTAACAAATATTTGTCTGTGATATCTGGCTTACAAATAACCAGTGTACTGTAAAATCTGAAATTAGTTTAAGATCTAAGATCGATTGTGTACGTATCTTTCACAGTTAACGTTCTGAATTTACGGAATAAAGATGGCTAAATCGTATGTATCATCGTCATTAAACGAAAAAGTGAAAGTGATTGAAGATAAAGTGAAAACCTAACTCTCAGTACGCGAAATAATGACTAAATTTAAATGTGGAAAAACCCTAGTTTATGAGATTTTAAAACACAAAAAAAAAATATGAATGAATGGACGCAAGGAATTGGTCAAAGGAAGAGGGGAAAAATGAAATGAAGAATGAAGAAATCAACGAGGCGTGGGAGTGTTTTACAACTCCACGGCCAAAAAATCTCCAAATAACCGGACCGATGATCCAAAGTCAAGCTCTAGCTGTTACTATATCTCTAGCGAATAACGATTTCAAGGCATCTTCAGGTTGGTTATGGACAGTTTTAAAAGACGACACAACGTAGTGTGGAATAAAATTTGCGGGGAGTCAAATTATGATGACAAAAGTATAGTTAGTGAGTAGAAACCGAAACTGCATACTTTAATTTCAGGATACGCGCCTAAGGGTAATTTTTAACGCTGACGAAATGGGACTGTTTTTTCTTTTCGCGCGATACCGTCGAAGACATACATACTATACTTCCTTTTCAAACGACAGCGGAACTACAATATTAATCCAAGGTATATACACACACACACACACACACATTTATATATATATATATATATATATATATATTATAATTAAATCTTTAACATTGAGCAATGCAAGCTTAATATGGTATGATAAGAAAAATAAGTAAAATAAATATTCTCTTTAATTTGCTTACTTGATATAGTCAGCTACTAGATGGCAGTGAAGACAGTGTTCTCGCGACATCTAGTAATAATGGAGAGTATAATACATATATAAGAAAAATAAGTGTTTGAATTGGATTCGCCTGGTAGTGTAATGGATATCACGCTGAGGTACAGACTCAGAGATCCGGGTTCGAATCCCGTCCAGGCATTTATTTTTCTTATCATACCATATATATATAATATATATATATATATACATATGGTGCTCTATGGTTAATAAATTATATTTTTTTATAATGCGGAATGTTGTCTCTAATGTGGGAAAAAATGGGTCCCATGCGATTCCGCTTTGAACAAGTTTTACTGTATCTGATTTTCCATAAAGATACGTAGCTCACTATTTTGACTCTCTATGGTTCAAAAATGTTCCTCAGCCCTTTTTTTCTCTAATACTCGATCTTTTCCTATTCCTTAAAGTAAGAGATCGTGTTTAGCATCCATATAACGTAAATGGAATAATCCTTACGTTACCTATATTTTTAGTTTACTTACAATCCTTAAATTGACTCATATTTATATCTTAAGAGTAAATAAATTATGACTTTTGGAATTTGTGTGTGTTCGGTATATGTAATTAGGCTAGCAACTGTAATACAATGATCATGACTATTTTTGTTTCCAATAAACCGAGAAACATAGAATAATTTTATGGCTAACACACCCTGGGAGACAACAGTATGTATCTCCAATCGACAAACAATGAACCCCCATGGTTTAATAACAACGAGAATCAACAACTGTATAGGATAAAAATGTTATTCGGTTATGGAAACAAAAAATAGTCATGATATTGTATTACAGTTGCTAGGCCAATTACATATACGAACCACACACAAATTCCAAAAGTCATAATTTATTTACTCTTAAGATATAAATATGAGTCAATTTAAGGATTGTAAGTAAACTAAAAATATAGGTAACGTAAGGATTATTCCATTTACGTTATATGGATGCTAAACACGATCTCTTACTTTAAGGAATAGGAAAAGATCGAGTATTAGAGAAAAAAGGGCTGAGGAACATTTTTGAACCATAGAGAGTCAAAATAGTGAGCTACGTATCTTTATGGAAATCAGATACAGTAAAACTTGTTCAAAGCGGAATCGCATGGGACCCATTTTTTCCCACATTAGAGACAACATTCCGCATTATAAAAAAATATAATTTATTAACCATAGAGCAACCATATGTATATATATATATATATATATATATATATGGTATGATAAGAAAAATAAATGCCTGGACGGGATTCGAACCCGGATCTCTGAGTCTGTACCTCAGCGTGATATCCATTACACTACCAGGCGAATCCAATTCAAACACTTATTTTTCTTATATATGTATTATACTCTCCATTATTACTAGATGTCGCGAGAACACTGTCTTCACTGCCATCTAGTAGCTGACTATATCAAGTAAGCAAATTAAAGAGAATATTTATTTTACTTATTTTTCTTATCATACCAATTAAGCTTGCATTGCTCAATGTTAAAGATTTAATTATAATATATATATATATATATATATATATATAAATGTGTGTGTGTGTGTGTGTGTGTATATACCTTGGATTAATATTGTAGTTCCGCTGTCGTTTGAAAGGAAGTATAGTATGTATGTCTTCGACGGTTATCGCGCGAAAAGAAAAAACAGTCCCATTTCGTCAGCGTTAAAAATTACCCTTAGGCGCGTATCCTGAAATTAAAGTATGCAGTTTCGGTTTCTACTCACTAACTATACTTTTGTCATCATAATTTGACTCCCCGCAAATTTTATTCCACACTACGTTGTGTCGTCTTTTAAAACTGTCCATAACCAACCTGAAGATGCCTTGAAATCGTTATTCGCTAGAGATATAGTAACAGCTAGAGCTTGACTTTGGATCATCGGTCCGGTTATTTGGAGATTTTTTGGCCGTGGAGTTGTAAAAACACTCCCACGCCTCGTTGATTTCTTCATTCTTCATTTCATTTTTCCCCTCTTCCTTTGACCAATTCCTTGCGTCCATTCATTCATATTTTTTTTTTGTGTTTTAAAATCTCATAAACTAGGGTTTTTCCACATTTAAATTTAGTCATTATTTCGCGTACTGAGAGTTAGGTTTTCACTTTATCTTCAATCACTTTCACTTTTTCGTTTAATGACGATGATACATACGATTTAGCCATCTTTATTCCGTAAATTCAGAACGTTAACTGTGAAAGATACGTACACAATCGATCTTAGATCTTAAACTAATTTCAGATTTTACAGTACACTGGTTATTTGTAAGCCAGATATCACAGACAAATATTTGTTAAACGAACCTGTATTTCTCATAACGGGTGTGCAGTGAGTTCGAAAAAAATCCAGTTACAGGTAGAAACTCTACGTCACCCGGCGCGGCGGCAGAAATCATCATTTATTGTTATTGGCCTGAGGGGAATTCAATGAAGTTGAAACCAATTTATTTCTCTCTTATGTTTCCGCCTTATAAACATTTTCTTTCATGAATTGTGTAGAAATGTTATTCCGTTTCCTCGTTGAACATATTCCGTTTTATACAAAATGAATACACATAAAATTACTATTATTTTACCAAGACCAATAAATTTGTTCACGTTGGGCAGATATCCGCATTTTTCATGTTCCGGATTAAACAGTTTTACTGTATAATACGAAGTCTTGTAGACTACGATGGCAGGGCATGTGGCAAGAATAATCAATGAAAGTGCGACATGGAAATTTGTTGTAGGACAGCCTTAACCACGATTTGATGGAGGCGAATTTTATTGGGAATGAATGAAAAAAAATAGTTCAGGATAGGGATATACATAGATATTATGTTCGTGAGGCCATGAGCCTCCGGATTCGATAGTTCCAGTGATTTAGGTAATTTTTTATTCAATATTTTAATGTAGGCCTACATTTACCTTTCAGAACTATAACAAAATCTGAAGCAATTTAGGACTTCAAATGTCTCAACTGATTCGGAACTCAGTCAAGAAATTTGGAACAAATGCGAAAACATGAAACATTTGTGTTTAAATAAAAAAAAACATTGCAGATAGCGTATATCACCGAGAATTTTTTTTAGTGTAAATGACCATACTATCTACGTATTTATTACCAGTATGCAAATATTTCAAGACTATGTTACAGATTTTCCAAGTCCTTGAATAAGAATTCAGGTCCACTTCTCTAGTCATTAAATTTGATGTTATTTCTCCTGAGTACTACATGATTTTCGTATCCAGTAATAAGGGGAGAAAATGCCCATAAAGTTACAGTATAACGAATCCACTGCAACCATTTATTTTAAGAAAATGGTATTTTAGTAACGTTTTCAGTAGTTTCTAGTTTGTACCTTATTCACGATTTTGATACATTTTATCAATGTACGTCATATTGTTAAATCTAGAATTCCTAAATTAAAAATAGGTAAGAATGGCTGTGATTTCGAGCTTTCACTCTAGAGGTGAAGAACACAATATTGCTCGAAGCACTTATTGTTGTTATTAAATGTTATTGGAATAAATTACTGAAAAATGATATCAATTGTTAAAAAAATGAAAACTGAAATATTCAGTGCATTAAAAGAGTAAAAAAAGATAGGTTAATATTGTATCATCATGGAAAAGAACAAAAGTGCTGTATAGATAAGAACTTATGGCTTCTCTATGGAATCGAATTCTGTAGTAAAAAAAAAAAACAATGAATGTCAAGGTAGCAAAGAGCTAAACTAAACATTTTATTGTAAAAGGAAGAAAATAAAATATGGGAGGAACTAAAATGTCTTTCTCTGTGTAAAGAATGGTATGTTATAATATTATTTAACTTTGTAGTAGACTGTTATTATAACAAGAAAGCCATTTTGAAGTCTTTGTTTGTAAAGGTAGTGGCTTCAAGGAAACCGATGAATTATATTTGAAAAAAAAAATCTTCAGCTTTACATACAGTACTTTGCTTATTCCTTCTCTATAAGGCACTATTTGTACGTCTCTAGAAGATAAAATTTCTGTTTCATTCTTTCAAGTTACATTTAAACTAAACACACACACACACACACACACACACTATTTGTACGTCGCTAGAAGATACTAATTCCGTTTCATTCTTTCAATTTATATTTAAATTACACACACACATAAACATGTGTGATATATATATATATATATATATATACACCCTTAGACAAAAAAAGCCGTCTCTTAAACGCACATTTCTGCTAAGTTCTACTCGGCACAGCGCTGGGTTCAAACTAGGAAACTAGTGATAATTGTGCAGTCCCTGAGCCACTGCGTTATGTGACGTGAACTGAAGACACTTCTACGTGTCCTGTTAGGTAGCGTTAAAGCGTCTAGTCACTGTTTCTGTTAATGAAGGTCGCAGGTTCGCATCCTCAATTATATAGTTTTTTCGTGATATTTGTATTAAAATGTTTTATGAATTAAATGGAATTCTGAGATTCTCAAAAAATTATAAACAGAATCAGTCATGGAATATGTACAAAAATACAGAAACAAACTGGAATTCTCACATGATAAGAATGAGCAGAACAAGAATACCACGTCAAATCTTAAATTACCAGCCACCAGGCAAGAGATCTTTGGGCAGACCCTTCAAACATTGGATTGAGACCGTAACAGACCACTAGGTCTATCACACGAAAGGAAGAAGAAGAAGATACATTTCATTTCTATATTTGAATTCATCCAATGTTAATGTCGTTATTGGAACGATTATATTTACCACTTTCAGGGTTTGTTCTAGGTAATTTCAATGTATTGCATTCAATAGACTGATGCGCAGACGTCTGCGCAAAAGCAATAGCCTTTAACAAGGTTGTTTATGATGAATAATATCTAGTTTTACCATGGCTCAGCGCGCGCACACAAGGACATAGGCACAAGGCAATCTCAATGCCCCGCTGATGAGGGCGGTAATAGATGCTGAGGGTTCATACACCCGATATTGATTTTGTTTTTGTTAAAGTTTTCATTTTAGAAGATATTATTTTATTTCCTCATTTATTTATTAGAAGAAGGCTTTAATTTATGTTTTGTGTGTTTTGTGTGTGCATTTAAGCCATAAAACCCAAATATAAAATTAAATATGAAACTATATTACAGGCGAAATACTATTCTAGCATTAAGTTAAAAAATAAAAAGTAGAACGGGAAACGAACCCGTGAGGTTACGAACGCAGACAATGTCTGTTAAACCTCTCGACCACGGAAACACACTAAGCCAAACTCTCTCTTTCATGTTGCTTGAGTGTGCACTGAGTTTAACTTGTGGCGAGTATTACCACGCTCTGATAACTATTAGACGTCACTGCTACCTTCCGGGATCGCTGGGTTATGATACTGCTGTACTTAGTAAAGGATTCCAAACATTCAACGAAGTTATTTACGACAAAACAGCCTGCCTCGGGCCCATAGAAGGCGGCTAACCATTCATCTTTCTGTTTCCACTTGAACATGCATATGAGTATAGCACTGATTACGATTTGCATGGATTGACCTAATTTCGTTATGGGATAGAGAACAATGGCTATTCTTTAAATAACAAGAATGGGCGTAACATAAAATATTGGTTTTTAATACAAAAATAAGTGTGGATTATTATAAAAAATAAAGTAATATAAATAACAGAACTATATCTTGGAACAATCAATCAAAGCCCCATAATAAACAAAACATAATAAGATAACGACGTACCATTCAAACAATCACACTCAAACGTCTCTAAGCAGAATCGAAAGTCCTTCTTCCATGCTGACTTAGATCAAATTAAATCCAACCATTCTTCGGTATACAATCCACATGCTTATCTTCTGCATTACCATGCTAACTTCACCCTTGCATGGTACACTAGAGTAGGATTCCAACACTGAATCCACTCGTAAAAAACCCAAACGCCACTTGTTAGGCCGATCGACTGACTGTTTCAGTCCACTGAGATTGCCGAGCATATATCAGGTTCACCAGGAGAAGGGATGTGCGCTACCAAGATGCGCAATGGAAAGGGTAAAGAAGGAAGGGGTAACCCACACGGAACACAGGAACATTGGCAGGCTTCACAAATGTTCGTAAGCGGGAAGGAGCACGAAGATGATAACTGAACCGCAAAAGGCACTTTCGGTTCAATAGCTCCCGCTACACCCTCCGGGTAAAAAGAAAAAGTCCATAGACTTCCAAATAAAGTCCAGAGAAGCAATCCCACGTTGGGAGGGGAACATAAGCACTATTGGATTCCAGCGGTAACTTCAAAGCAAATCTTCCATCGTCCCCAATATCACGATCACCACACCTGCTTTCATGTAGACTATTCCAGCGCTGAAAAATAGACTCCAATTTGCTTCAGCCGCCATAGCACAACATTGCGGCGTTCCAGGTGAAGACTCGGGTGACGATAATCCTCGGATTGCCGGATCGCAATCCCGTTCCACCGCTTTCCAGGAATCCATAGTTCCAAAGCCACTATGTCGGTCAGCTGGGCACTCGGGGGTCGGCCGGATCCTCCAAGCGCTCGACTGCCGAACACTCCAGGCAATATACACTGTAGAACTGCCAATGTTTAAGGAAAGGTAACTGAAACAAAGAACAGGCGCAAACAGGAAAGCAGAACCATAGATATGCTAATTTAACATGTGTCATAATACATAGTAATTTAGCTTTTACATTCAGCCCTTTTTCATTTATAACCAACAAACTTGAATTTACTCGATAGTGTTACATATTTTTAGCTGACTCACATGTTGTTTCATAACATGGCCATTGACGTTTTCTAACTCCAGAGTTACTGGTGTTAGCAAGCGTTTTACAACATAGGGTTCAGACCATTTGAACATAAGTTTTCCCATACGTTGTTCTCCACGATTACTAAGTGGATAAAGGCGGTAACGCACTCGATCGCCAACTTTATAACAGACATCCTTCCTATCCTTATTATACCTGTTAGCTACGTTCTCTTTAGCGAGCTTAAGGTTCTTGAATGCTTCCTCCCATTTCTGAACTTTATCGGCTTGTTTCAAATCACTTAAATCGGCTTCCGTGATGTGCCAATTTAACTCTAAGGGATGCATAATACGTCTACCCAAAAACAATTCGGCAGGGGTAGTTTTTGTCGACTCATGGACCGCATCGTTACAACCCAAAGCAAACAACGGTAAATGTTGATCCCAAAGATTTTGCTTGACATTATGAAAGATGGTAAGCCCTGCTTTCAACGAGCGAAAAAACCTCTCACAAAGGTTAGGTTTTGGATAATGGGGAGAAGTAGTAATGCGACGAACACCCCAATCGAAACACATATTCTTAAACATACGAGAAGTAAAGGCCTTAGCATTATCCGAAACAATGGATTCAGGCACACCAAAGCTCGGAAAAAAGTTTCTAGTGAAGAATTCTACGACTGCATTAGATTTCAAGGATCTCACAGGGTGAAGCACCACATATTTAGAGAACCCGTCGACAACTGCTAGAACCCCAACATTACCTCGCTTAGAGCGAACTAAGGGACCAAAGAAATCAATAAAGAGTCTTTGCATGGGAGCTGTGGAGGGCTCCGCCGAATGAAGACCAACTTTAGTATTAGGGGCAGGCTTAGCTCGCTGACAATCAACGCAATTCAAAATGTATTTACGCACATCCTCACCCATATGAGGCCAATAATATTGTCTATTGAGCTTTTCCATAGTCTTGGCAATGCCCAAATGCATGCCCAAAGGAGAATCGTGATAATACTTGAGCAAAACAGGCCGCAGTACTACGGGAACCAACACACGATTCTTCGGACCTTTTCGAGGATTGTACACTAATAGACCTCTATGTAAAGAGAAATCTGGACTATTAGTGCCAGCTCTAACTTGAGCATACAATCTCTTACAATCATCATCTTCTTGTTGATGCAATTTAAGATCTTTAAATGATGCAGGAAAGTTCGATAGAAGATTGACTTGAGGGTGCTCCGGAACTTCATCTTCATGGAACAGTCGCGATAAACCATCAGCTACCGCATTATCAGATCCTCTAACATGAACTACTTCAAAATTGAAAGCAGAAAGACGCACAACCCACCTACCGATTCTACCCAGGGTACCACTGTTCTTACATAACCAAGAAACTGCTTGATTATCAGAGTGAACCACAAAACGGTTATGCTCCAAAAAGGTACGGAACTTCTCACAACCGAAAACAATAGCTAAAATCTCTCTTTCGTAAATGCTGTATTTTATTTCGGCTTCATTTAAAGTGCGACTAGCATATCCCACAGGCGCTAAATTGCCTTCAATTTCCTGATTAAGAACCGCACCTAACGCGCTATCACTGGCGTCACACTGAAGAATAAACTTCTTATTGAAATCGGGAACCTGTAAAGTGGGAGCCTCGCAAAGAGCTAATTTAAGACTTTGAAAAGAAGCTTCGCATTCTTGACTCCATAAGAATTTAGTTTTCTTTTTCTTCAAGTTATTCAAAGGAAGGGCAACTTGAGAGAAGTTAGGAATAAATCTGGCATAAAAGCCCACCATTCCCATGAAACTTCTAACGCCTTTCAAATTCTTAGGAGTAGGAAGATTTTTGATGGCTTCAACTCTCTCCGGGTTCACTTGGATACCTTCGGCTGACAGCAAATGACCCAAAAACTTTATCTTAGAACATCCCAGAGTGTTTTTTTCCGGATTGACAGTTAATCCTTTATTGTTCAACCTCTCAAAGACTTCTCTCAAATGAGCGAGATGTTGCTGCATATCAGAAGAATACACGATAAGATCATCACAGTACTGAAAAACATACTTGTATTTCAAATCTCCAAACAATTTGTCTAATTCACGACTCAATACTTGACTACCCACACTCAAACCCATAGGCAACATATTAAACTCGTAAAGACCATTGGGAGTGACAAAAGCCGTGTACTTTCTACTGGATGGAGTTAATGGTATTTGGAAAAAGGCGGAATGCAAATCAATTACGGAGAACACTTTGGCTCCATGAAATATTTGGAAAGCTGCTTCCAAAGTGGGCAATGGGAAACAATCAAACACCACTTTATTATTAAGCTTCCTATAATCGATAACCAACCTATGGCCTCCACTAGCTTTTGGAACAAGAAAGGCTGGGCTCGCATAACTAGAACGACTTGGCCTAAAACACCTTGTTGCATAAGCTTATGAATTTCGCTTTGTAACAATTGCAACTTAGGTGGAGAAAATTGAAAGGGTGGAGACCGCACAGGAACATTATCCAACAATTCCAGTTCACAAAAACTGTTTTTTGCTCTCCCTAATCGATCACTAAATAATCCAGGGAATTCTTTCACCAATTTAGATAATTCCTCTTCCTCCTCAAGATTATTGAGAGACATAACACAACATTGTTCCGAAGGATTCTTACCATATGCATGCCCATACATACAAGGATGTACGTTAAACGGCAGCGAAACGTCTCGAGCAAATCTGAAATTACAGACTCCATTCTGAAAATCAATCCTCATGCCGGATTTCGACATAAAGTCATAACCTAGAATAATTGGAACAGGTAACTCTTGGGCCACATAAAACAACTGGTCCCATGAAAACTTATTTATCTTTAAGTGTAAACGAACCATTTTATCTACAGAGAAAACTTGATTGTTGACTGATTTACACTTCAAAGAAGTCTTCTTCAAAAATTTCTTAGGTAAAGCAGAGATAAAGTCTTCTCGCACAAGAGAAATAGAAGCACCACTATCCAATAAACCGTCTATTTTCTGGTGGAAAACTTCCACCGGTAAATGAGGCAAATTTGCCGAAAAAGATGACGGTCTATTTTTCCCTGAAGGAAATACTCTCTTAGAAGCTTGAATTCTTTTCTTATGCTTTCTCGAGGAAAAAGTCCCAACATTAACCTGAGGAATGGTTAAATCTTTGGACCGACATTCTCTAGACAAATGCCCATACCGCTGACATTTCCAACACTGTAGATTCTTCTTTGAATACCCAGAAGAACGATTCGCCGAAGTATTAGATTTATTTAAATTGTCAACTTTACTTCTTTCACTAAAGTCCCTCTGTTTTTCAGCAATTTCGAAATCCGCCACTTTTCTGGCTAAGAGACACATTTCGGCTACATTCTGAGGTTTTGTAGAAAATACCAAATGCTGTCTAGTAGCCGGGGACATATTTTGCAGAATAAGGTCAATTAACTTCTCTTCCGAAAATGAAGGATTCAACACAAGTGAAGCTCCTTGCACATTGGAGATAAACTCCAACAAAGATTCCTTAGGCGTTTGGAATCGACGTGACACAAATTTAATCCAAAAGTCTTCCAACAATCTAGGAGGCAACAATGAGCACTTCACATGTTCTAAACTTTCCATCCAAGAGAATCTCAATTTAACAGCTTCACTCCAGATATTCAATAAAATTCCTCCGATGCAACTCAAATCGAGTTTACAAAATACTCATCGGAAACCAATTTCAATTCAAAAATCGAGTTAATTTTGATGAGGAAGACCACTAACGATTCTTTATCTTCACCATCACAGGGATCTACCTTTCCAATCAACTCTCGGAAAATCCGCTGATTATTCTGCTCCATAAAAGAAGAAAGGTTGGAGACAGTTCCACTAGATAAATCTTTAATAGAACTAAGTCTACGATCACTCATGCTCTTGTGTTGTTCTGCCAAATAATCTTCTTGGGTTGTACCATCTACAATGAACTTACGCTTTATTAATATTTGTTCAGGCTGGGAGAGAGAATTCATGTAATTTTTAAGCCGCTGACGTAATGTGTTTACATCACCTTCAACTTCTATACCTAGCATGCCTAATTCACAAACGAGCTTATCTCTGGATATCACATCCACCCAGCTAGGCATGTTTATAAAGTATGATAGACACAAGATGTAAACAACAATAAGGGAACGTAGTATTACTTGCATAAATCAGTCTCTATTTTGGGAGAAAGAAAGATGAATCAATGTTTACGTAAAGTACAACAAACTCGTAAACCAGTACTTAATAACTTCAACATAAGTACAGCATATCTTTCAATATGAAAAATACAAAGTAAACACTTTGTTACCATTTGGGCGCAATTAAACCCAAAAAACCAAACCCTGAACCACGCTCTGAGAAACCATTTGTGGCGAGTATTACCACGCTCTGATAACTATTAGACGTCACTGCTACCTTCCGGGATCGCTGGGTTATGATACTGCTGTACTTAGTAAAGGATTCCAAACATTCAACGAAGTTATTTACGACAAAACAGCCTGCCTCGGGCCCATAGAAGGCGGCTAACCATTCATCTTTCTGTTTCCACTTGAACATGCATATGAGTATAGCACTGATTATGATTTGCATGGATTGACCTAATTTCGTTATGGGATAGAGAACAATGGCTATTCTTTAAATAACAAGAATGGGCGTAACATAAAATATTGGTTTTTAATACAAAAATAAGTGTGGATTATTATAAAAAATAAAGTAATATAAATAACAGAACTATATCTTGGAACAATCAATCAAAGCCCCATAATAAACAAAACATAATAAGATAACGACGTACCATTCAAACAATCACACTCAAACGTCTCTAAGCAGAATCGAAAGTCCTTCTTCCATGCTGACTTAGATCAAATTAAATCCAACCATTCTTCGGTGTACAATCCACATGCTTATCTTCTGCATTACCATGCTAACTTCACCCTTCGCATGGTACACCAGAGTAGGATTCCAACACTGAATCCACTCGTAAAGAACCCAAACGCCACTTGTTAGGCCGATCGACTGACTGTTCTAGTCCACTGAGATTGCCGAGCATATATCAGGTTCGCCAGGAGAAGGGATGTGCGCTACCAAGATGCGCAATGGAAAGGGTAAAGAAGGAAGGGGTAACCACACGGAACACAGGAACATTGGCAGGCTTCACAAATGTTCGTAAGCGGGAAGGAGCACGAAGATGATAACTGAACCGCAAAAGGCACTTTCGGTTCATACTAGCAAACAACCCAGTACAATTACATAAAACGTGTTGATGTGAATACGGCTTCTGCGAGCGCTCACGAAGTTCCCCGATCGGTTGATGGAATCTGCGGAGGACTCATTTTTTGTCTAAGGGTGTCCATATGCACCACTACAGTACTAGTAGTAGTAGTATTAGAATCCATCCATAGTAATTCTGCCCGAGGACAGGTCTTTCAATGCCATCATAGCATTTCCATGCTAAGTACTAACATATAAGAGTAAAAAATGTAATAATAATAATAATAATAATAATAATAATAATAATTCTTATTAAGAATTATGCTTTATTTAAAACTGGCAGAGGTAAGGCTATAATCCCTTTTCTGACCTCTCAATCATCGAATAAAAAAATAAAAAAATTCATATACTTAATATAACAATTTAAAAATCTTTAAAGTATAGCCTAAATAGTGAAAAATGCAGATATGATATAATACAATATTAATAACCAACTAACTCGCTCACTAACTCTATCGAACCCGGCGGTTTATTGCCGAGCGGACATACGCTCTCCACTATACCCATCTTGAACCTATATTTTGAATTATTCCCTGTATAATTAAATCCTCTCAAATCGTGTCAAGATTTTTAAAATATTGAGGACGACTGAGATGTCAGGTCTTCTTATTATTATTCTTTAGTTGTAGGATTTCCATTCTGTTTATTTCCCAAATCACTCCTCGGAGAAAAACGTATTGGATGTACTTAAAATTCTCAAACCATGGTTAATATTATTCTTCATTCTAATTTTGGTGTTCATACTAGGTGCTTTCCCCGTTGTATTACACAAAAAAATCTGTCACTCTTTCATTCCACATTCTTGCCACATGCCCTGCCCATCGCAGCCTACGATGCGAGACTGTTTATATTACATGGTTTCTCATAAATATCACATATCTCAGTCTAATATTTATACTAACTAAATATAATAAAATAAACCAAGAGCACAAATTTTAAAAATAGAAGATGAACATCGTTGTAATTTATGACCTAGATGAATTTCCATTTGCACGTACAAAATTTGAACGCAGTTGTTATGCAGGTAGATTTCCATGATGTTCATCCTAATGTATCATACAATTAAATTTAAATAAT